>JAZGTK010011224.1:0-15783 GCA_036877625.1 Ambastaia sidthimunki | reverse complement strand
CACATTTTCATGTTCACAGTTGTCTGACTGTCAGGTATCAGACGGTTACAGAGGTAGATAGTACAGTTCCCTTAGACAGCACACCGGCAGCAGAGAAAGACTGAGGACCGCACAGCAGGTTTAAACAGCAGAAACAACGGGAGAAAAAGAGGCAGGAAAGGACAGCAGCTGGGTTGGAGGAAGAACTGTGGAAGTTGAGCAGTAGAGCAGGAAACCATTGAGCAGGAGGCAGGGTGGAAAAAAACAGGAACCAGAAGCAGGCAGGGCAATAATATGGAGGCTGACAGAAACAGACAGAACCAAAAAAACAAGCATCTATAACAAGGCACTAAAGTCAAGCCTGGACCAGAGAGGTCAGGCAACATGACAAGGCAAACGATCTGTCACAGGACAGAGGACGAGGGAAACTATAAGGAGATAATGAGGAACAACAGGGTAACAAGGGGTGTAGTTAGCAAGGGGATGAGGTGGACCCCACAATGACAATTACTAAAACAATGGTCATGTGCGCCAACGCAACAAAACCAGACCAGGGACCTGAAACTGACAGTAAATGGTCACATGACATGCAGATAAACAACTACAATATTTTATATTTATAAGTGTTTTATTTGGATTATTTCATTTAAAATGGTTGATTTTCATTTCACAATTTTTATTAATTAATAGGGGTGTCACTAGGGCCTTGCATTTAGACAACAAACCAGTACTGTATACTATAATAAAAAACTATATTTAAGAAATAAAAAAGCATCAAAAGCAAGTTCTCCCTGCACGTGTACCTAGAGTTAGTGGCACGTCTCCATGTGCTGACCTGAGGACAGAGAATAGATGAAACACTAAAAAAGCTAAAAATTACTGTGAGAATGCCTTCAAGAATCCCTCACAGATATGCTGCCACTTACAATACAATTCTTCCTTTCAGCCCGTAAACGTGTCTTTGTAATAATGTAGGTTTTGCACAATGGCCCTACTTTTCTTAGTACATGAATCAGGCCACACCTGAAAATGTGAACCTTTCTAAAACATTCTGTATTGTTTATATATACAGTATATCTCTTGAAAATCGGAATTCATTTGAATACATAACTTGTATTCTGTATTCACTACCATACTGTACTGTTCAGCAAACTCAGTTTGTCTAAAAGTCTAAAATACTGAATGTTTTCAGTATTTATTTAAACTTCAGTGAACTGACTCTGACTTGAAATACAAATAAAATCTGCATTATTTCCTATTTTACAATTTTTTTTACATTATTATTTTATTTCATAATGTTTAGTTCCATGTTTGAATGATAAAATCCTTTTGGATCCCAATGACCCCAACAAACTCTATATGGTCTGTGACAACAAAACAAAGCAGTGGTGAGCTAATTGAAAATCAACAGCTGCAATGCTTGCTGAGAGACACCCTGTGCTCATCTGAAAAAAACTGATGTCTTATAGTGGAATAAACACTCTGACTACTTATTAAGTTAAACAAGGACAAATAAATAAGGACCAATAATGGGCAAAACAGCAGTTATGTTCCTTCTTTGTTTTGTACCACAGTAACCTCAGCCTTCATGCTGCCAACAATGTGTATTCTGGCCACACAACAATACAGATACTCCAAAACCCAAATACACATAATCAATTAAAATTGGGTTTAGTTGAGGTAACCGCTGACATCACTGAGTGTGTCACTCGCGTTCCCTCTCCTTTCTCGCTCTTTATCAGACAAACATAATTAATGGAAGTAAGGCAGCGAAACATGCCACGACTCTATAGATTTTTGTTGGTTATCAGTCAGATTAATTGTGTGATATATGTTCCTTGTTAAGTTAATCACACTCGAGTAAATACGATGCATGAACTTTGATAACAAACTGGCAGCCAGGCCCCCAGACTCTTAAATCAATTTGCTAAGTAGTGCAGCTTTTTGGTTCACAGTGTGACGAAACTACAAATATTTAAGACAGGTTGTTACATATTTAATGAAAGCAGAGGTAGGGGTTATATAATAGGATAGACAAACGTTATGTTGGCCTGAAAAGTGTATAATGGTTTGAATACTTTAGGTCTGACAATTTCTAAAACAATGGTAATGTTAGCATGATTTTAGTATGTTTCACCATGATGGCAAAAGTTTTTTACATGAAGCTAACACATTTTAACATTAATTGCAGAATACAAGGACATTTTAGCATGACACTAAAACCTTTTGACATTATGTTATTCTGTTTCAATATGATACTAACATATTTTACCATGATGCTACTAGCATTGAACCTAGCATTAATTACATGATGCTAGCACATTTTAGCATGATGCTAGCATGATTTAGCATGTTAGACCCATATACTAAAATATGGGTCTGGACCTGAGATATGGCTTATTCACTTTATAACATGGTTGCTAGGGTACAGTAAATAGTTGCTAGGGTGTAGCTAGGCAATTAACAGGGTAAAACTAATAGATTAATGTATGTGTGTAAATCAAAAGAGCCTAAGTTAAAGTTGAAATATCATTATTTGTTGCTGCTTTCTAAGCCGAGCGACATAAGCCCACCCCTAAGTCTTTACGAAATTCTGATGCAGCGTTGTCACATAACAAAGTTCTGGCCAATGTTACGTCTATGGGATTTTTTTTCAATAGAAGTCTATGGCACGGTTGCTAAGGTACTGCAGCTGCAAGGGATGTCACTATTTGTTGCTGCTTGCCAACCCCAAGTTTCTTCGCCATTCTATTACATCACAAAATTCAGCCCAATTTGAAGTCTATGGAATTTTTTGCCCACTTTCCCATACGCCCTAAAAACACCCGATTGCTTGGCAAGTCATGGCAATAAGCTGATTGATTTGACCTTTCATTCAAGGGTTTACGACAAACCATGCGGGACGAGTTACATACTGAAGTTTTGTTCTGAAAAAGAAGTATGCAAAAGAGTGCAAACACCACCACTAATAATAATAATAAGCTTAAATACAATAACAAATTTTGGCTTTTTCAAGTTAACATAATAAGCATAATAAAATAACAATATGTTGGCTTTGTCATGCCAACATAATGATCATATCACATCAGCAAAAATTCTGATGTTATTGCCAAAATTCATTGTCTTCCCCTGTTATTTTTTACACTGTCATACTGCTGCTACAACCCAGTGTTTACATTTATACACACTTATTTTTGCACTACATGTATATATTTTTTCCATATTGTCACTAAATTCACTGGTTTTACACTTGATGGAGAGAAGAGAAATGGTATTTCGATTCCTCTGTATGTATGCACATATGGTGGCATTGACAATAAAGAAACCTTGAACCTTAAACCTTGAAAACAACTGTGATATTGCTGAAAGTTTGTGCTCTACTAGAAGTATATTATAGACACTTTTATTGTAGAACAGACTAGTAATTTGCATTTGTAGTTATTGTAATGATGATTAAACAGCATGACAAATATATATTAAATATAAATACATATTAAATATATATTTCAATATCAAAGTGGACACAGTCAATAAAGTTACGGTCCTGAGAAACAACAGAGGCATAGGGGTACTTTATTTACTGGGAAAAGCTTTGCATGTATGAGGGCGTGTGTGTTATTTTGTGTGTGTGTGCGTGCGTGCGTGCGTGTGTGTGTGTAAACATATGATTCAAACCTCCATAAAGGTTCAATAAATGCTATACACAGGTTACCTGCGGGGTTTATGATTGAAAAACAACCTTTACAGAATAGCACATACACTATAGGTAAAATATTTTGAGGGTTGTTAATACAACACATGCAAATCAGCTATAAGTTTATTAGTTAGCAGGTAAAATGAATTATAATGGGTACATTCTATATTTGCTACCTATTTCTTAACGGTACTGACTGCAACATATAAAATAAGTAATATGTATTCCAAAACAATGGTACTGTATGCGGCCTTAAATCTGTGTGTTTGTGTGCAGACATGCAGTCTATGAGCGATGATTTGTGCTCTGTACTGCATGCTTACAGAAAACATGCCCAACACAGGCCCAGAAAACTGATTTACTTCTCACCTTTTAGCAATATTAACACACTCCACTGACATGCCATCACACTTAAAAATAGTGGCTGTATGGCAGCACACGCAAGTAAAATGAACAGAAATAACAGCCTACCAATTGAATAAATGTACCAGTTGTTTTGTAATACCAATTATGAACTGCCATCAAGCAGCTAATGAATTATAATTGTCATATAGTTTTTTGCTAAGAAGCTGTAAAAAGACAAAGACATTTATTAAATCCTTTATGTCACAATAAATATATAAACACTGATGTTTTGTATGAGATAGATAGAGCATGGATAAGATAAGTTATCATGGACAAGTTATCATGGTCACATGAGGTTCTTAGTGTTTTGCATCAGGACACGTTGGATGTGTACAGTTAGTTTTATTTACATTTGACATTTCCGGCTATAACTATCGAAATAGACCATCAAAAAACTTTTGCTTTCAAACTACCAGTAAAACCTCTAGACTATCACACTTTACACAGAAAAGAACATTTTGGAAGTGTTCAGTGTTCATTAAATCTAATTTTACCAACATCTCAAAAAGACACACAGGGTCAAAGTTGCAATGCAAGCTGACTATCAACCTTATTGTGTTTGACTTAATTTATCGCTTTTTTTCTCAGTGACCAATCACCCTTGAGATAAGCAGTCTCAGCTCCCCTGCATCTGCCTACCAACCTCATCCCAAGCTGTTCCACCTTTCTACAGGGGTACCTGCCCCAGCTGTCTGGGGTCCCAGCAGCCCCTGTGCACCATTGTCCTGTATTAATAAGCTATTGATCCGTGGAGACCTACTTTCTCAGTGCCTGCATCTGCCAGTCGCTCTCTCTCTCTCTTTGCCCATTCGCAATGGCCTGTATCGATGTACGAGTTGCAAAAAGCACAAGTAATGGATATACAGAGGCAGCTGAAGCCCCTGGGCATTGAAGGGATGGGATATTTTTGTGTTTTGCTTCTCGCAAGCCTCTGTTTCGACAGCCATTGGCCCCTTGAGAGAAGAAAAAGTGCCGGTTGAATCGTGCCTGACATCAAAGCACTGGGTCTACTGAGGGGGCCACTCCCATTTACCCTGATGCCTGACATGATGGATTATTTTGGCCCAGCACCTTCAGCCAAGCATTTCACCCTTTCTGCATTGGAAAGATAATATGTATATATCTATATTTAGCATCTGATATAAAACAAATACAGTCTACACTTATCTAAGCACTTTTGTTCTGTTCTTCATACATTTGGAGTTTTAGACTTCTTTTTATAGATGTGAAGTTTTACAGAAGTCCAGGACCTTGCTGATGACTTGTCAGAAGATTTTACAAAATATAAGAGTTTTACAATAACTTTCCAGTAAGCAGCTGGACGAAACAAAATATATCACACTCACAGGTAAAGAATATTGATTTAGTTGAATTTACAGGATTCAGGTGCAATATATTATTTCAATATTTAAAGGATGTGAGAACTTTTTAGACAATACTATGCTATAAACTATAATAATCATATGGAGTATTAGTCCTGGTTTTACAGTGTCCTCAGGTGCGGTTCTGGGGGGGCCTGTGTCAACAAACTTGGCCTAATTTGTTGGACCACATCCACCCAGATAATCCCAGATCATAAACAGACTAAGGGGACTCTCTCCTGGAAAGTGATCACAAATGTGTCGGTTTGTGTTCCATAAAAGTGGTCCATGACTGCCCCGAACCATCCCTAACCCGCAGGTACTGAGGTCTAGAAGCAGCACTGAGTGTATCCCATCCAAAAAAACATAAAAGAAAAATAAAAAAACTAAAGATCAAGTGCAGCTAAGATCAAGACTAAGATCAAGTGCAAACCAAGATGAGATTTATTAAAAGATGCAGCGGTTCTGTGACTATGAATAGGTAAAAATGTGCAATTCTTCTGCATTGTTAGCTAATCAGCACCAAACCAGTTTAGCCTTGAGCAAATGCATGTCAAGATCTATTCAATTATTTACATGTATTTACTTGGCAAAGCGTGAGGCACCAGAAACGCCATCAGTAGAAGAGAGTCAGCTTTACACCATCACATTATAGAAAGTCATTCTGTGCGCGCTGAATTCTAAACCTTGTCATCTATTAGTGGAACAAGACGTCCAACATGAGATAAGCATGTTGGACAATTGGCAAACAGTGCGCTGTGCCACAGAGCAGAACCTGCCAGCTCTCCTGTGCTGTAAGCCCAGAAGAATTGCTCACAGATGCAGGTGAGTGTCATGCATGTCACTCAAGTGGCTGGAGTGTCTGGAGAGATGCTCCACTTGGCCACACAGGTGCTGACTTAAAAAAGTGGCTGTGGGATTGCTTTCAGATGACCTACCGAGACCACTGGAGACTGACACTCTGTTGGCACATTTCCTTTATATGTCAAATGAATCATCCAGGAATATTCATGACATATTAATTTTAGAAGTGACTATTTAAAGAGAAACTGTTTTAGAGGCCACTTCCCAGCTAACAATTTTAGGTTTTAGGAATGTTCTCCTTATGTTTCCATTAAGCAATAAAAATGTTATTTTGAATGTTCTAGGAATGTTCAAAACGTCAATTTAAGTGTTGAATTAACATTGCTTGGATTTAAGAATGCTATTCAAATGTTTAGTTTCAAATTCTTTAAAGTTTTTAAAATGTTCCACTGATATTTTTGCATAACGTTTTTGATATATAATTTATAATGTTCAATGTTCAAATGCTACTGCAAAAACTTTTTTGATAATTTTAAGGAAACTTTTAGAGAATTAGTATAATGCAATCCTAGAGATACTAATTTATTCATGTGATAAACTAATCTAAACACCAATATGTTACTTCCTTCAAATATATGGCTTAATGCTCTGTGTAGAATCAATAGAGATATTAAACAGTGTAAAGCAAAGTGAAGACACAATGATCTGGAACCTGCAGCATCTGACCGCACCTGGCTCTGTAAGAGCATGCGATGCATAGATAAACACGCTGGACGGCAGTGTGCGTTCCAAACGAATGCAATCCATTTAATTTAATAATTTTGAGCAATGAAGCATCATTACCATAAAGGCAGATTGATTCACCGCCATTTCGGAGATGCCAACGTTGCAAGAGAATAAAGTAATGCACACTGACAGCTCATTAATTCCCTCATGCTCTTGCCCATGACCGGCATTTTTACATGCTGAAAATTTACAGCGTTGAGAGACTAACCGGGCACACTCTTAATGTGTATCATCTCAGATTTGTTTTTGTTTTGGTGTCATCTTTATTCTTTACTGCAGATTACATAGTGCCTTCAGTAATCTGGGAGGTCCCCGGAATGTTGAAGAGCCGGCTGCAGGGATTTACTGTCAAAGCAAGTGCCAGGCTGAATGTTTATGATAATTGAGCCTGTTCTGTTTGCTTGGTCAGTGCTCTGTAGTTTTCACTCCCTTCTCTATCTCTCAGTTCCTCTGTTCTCAAGTTAGTATGCACAGCACCACAAAATCTGAGTCTCTCGTTCCAAGGCATAATAAATCACATTGTTTGGCACAGATTTATCAGCCTAAATAGGTGATTTATATTCTGCTTATTTAAACCTACTTTATTGTTGCTTTTTCAAATATTTTCTATAGTGTAATTTCACCACAAAAGCCATACTGAAAAATCCAATTTTAAGTGGTAGGTTTGTTTTGGAAAATCGTAGCTGGTTTCCAGGAGTTCCAAGCAGCTCATTAGCTACCATCTTCCACAAAAATAGCTTGATCACCCCAAGCTACAATTTTCAGTTTAAGCTGGATTATCCAGCAGGAGGTATTATGTTTGACAAAAACAATATTATACCCAAGAATTAAGAATATGCTGTATATGCTGAATAATATATTTTCTGTATTTGTTGCATAATCAAAGAAATGTGACAAACAGAAGGTACTTGCTCTCTATGCAGCAGCCATATATCATACATGATGCAATCCTATTAAACCAACAGAGCAGGTTTAAGTGTAGATACCGGTGTGTGGAAACTCTGGGTATTCTGGCTTTGTCTTCTTCTGACATTTTACGGAACAGAACTTAGTTCACTATTTCTTTGTAAATTAGGAGTCATGGCCTATATGTTGCAGTTTTTATGCCTTGGAAACTGGGAACAGTTATTACATCACAAAATGGGTAAGATTTGGCACAGTGTTGCACCCTGTCATCTTCAAAACCTGAGCATGCATTCACACATTTGAAATGTTTTACATTTAAACATTGAATTAAAGGAAACAGTTATGTCCCTATATTCTAACTAGAGGAAAACATATTTCTCTCACTACTAACAATCTGGTTTAACTCTAATCTGTTTCTTTTCATGTAAGAGCTGAAGGGCGCATTGACATCGTATCTATCTAAAACAAAGGCCAGTTCCTAATACTTTAAATGAAGCATAACCAAATCAATTCACAAACAGTCTTATCAGCAGCAAGGTGTGCTTTGCCGACAGCTAATTAAACTCTACACATTAACTCTTCACATACTAAACTGTTTGTGCTTTGCTGCTGCAGCAATAACAAGATGCAGAACTTCATTTGTCTTTTGACAGGAGAACTTCAGCACTCTATCTCACTCTGGGCAAGAGATGAAAGAAGCCAGGTATGAGCTGTAGAGTGAATTCTGACATGTCATTTGTAAAATCGAGCTTTGATAACTGACAATTTGTGCTGCTAGTGAAAAATGCTGAAATCCTGAGAGACTGATGATCTCTATAATATATTCTATCCAGGTTCTTGGATTGACTTCTCTGATGCATATATGTGGGACTTAATGTGTGTATGGATATACTGTAGGTCTAGGTTTAAACTAAAAGCAGCTGGGGCTTCTATTCTGTGGTACAGTAAAATGTAGATATCATTGTAAACTTTGTGGAGTAATAATATGTCTCATTTGTGTTTCCCTACCTTTATGATATTAATTTTAAAGAAACTACAGTTAATACACAATTATTGCAGAGGATCTTCAGGGAAACTTAAAATACAATATGCAGTGGTAATAGGGCCTATGGTAATAGGGCAGATCTTCCACTCCTTGAAGTGATGTCAAATCAAAAAGCAGGGCTACTTTAAGAATCAGAGCATTCTCTGAGGTAGATTCTGTGGTTTCAAAGGGAGCTTCTAGTAAGCCTTCCAGGACAACAGAGAGATCCCAGGAAGATACTTGTGCCTGGCAGAGAGGTTTTAGCCATATGGCACCTTGCAGGAATCGAGACACCAAGGGGTGCTTTCCTACCAAGGCATCATTGATCGGTACATGGCTACAGATGCCACATATACTTTAAGAGTGGCAGGCGTCAAACCTATAGAGGAACACTTCTGAAGAAACTCCAGCACTTCAACCAATGGGGTAGTGAACTGAGTTTATGTGGTGGCTGTGGCACCAAAACATAAAGAACTACCACTTCAGAGTTTCCTAGTAAAGGGAGCTTTGCCACTCATAATTATCTCAACAACATCAGTTAAAAGACTGGAATCTATGAGCTGGAACCCCTCAGGGTCCAGTGCACGTAATCTTGGGAAATTCTGGTTAGAACGGCTGGCAGTAGAGCTATTAGTGAAAATTTGTACTGACAGAGCCTCAACCACGGCATTCAATCCTACTGGAGCGAGGGTAAACCAGAGGGGACAGTGGGTCAGCTCCTCAGAGGCCAACAGATCCAGGCAAACATATTCTTCTCCAATTGGCCGTACCTCTGCCATATGAACTCCACCACTTGTGGATGGAGTCGCCATTGTCTCCAAAGGATGTCTGAAGTGTTTGCATGCCCGAGAATATAAAATGCCTTAACCAGGAGCAGTTTGTATTTTGCCCAGAGCAGAATCTGCTGCGCTGGACTAAAAACAGGGTGGAAACGCAGCTCACCCTGGTGATTAATGCAAGCCATCACAGTCGTGTTGTCTGTGCAAACTAATACATGGTGCCTACAGATATTCACAAAAAATGTGACATTCACTTGCATACACCTTGTCAACCAGGTTAGATGTCATACAGCAGGACTTAGGTAGCAAGGTGGGTTTTCTCCACAATGATGCGGATGGGGGAAAGATAGCTAGTATCTTTTGACCCTCCCTACCGGTTCCTATGCACCCCAACAATGGAATTGGAATAGTCCATTAAGGGTGTGTGCACAAGTACAGATTCTTCCATGTTCTTGACACAGAACTGTTCCATGTTCTTGACTGTTATGAGTCACTCAGTGTGGAGATCTGGGAAGAACAGACATTCGTATGGACGATGCAGCTGCTTTCTGCTTATATAGCTATTCAATTTTATTTTTTTGACTGGCAGAGTTACCACTTCAAGCATCTCCTCAAAGACAACAGACAAAGACAGCCGTTTTAGTGAAAAAAATTCAGTGGTGTCCTCAGACTGCAGCAGACAGCACTGGATCCTCCTTTGGCTTAGAGGAGATGCCAGAATGTGCCTCTAAAACACCAATGGGATCGGAGCTAGAGGAGAGAGGGCTCCGCCTCTACAATCTCCATGATCACAAACACTGTCTCAGCAACCACAGGTTCTAAAGTGCTGGGCACAGATGCCTAGCTCCCATTGTCATTAAATAGAGCGGTAATGGAGCAGTCTCAATGAGAGACGTTCACAATGTATGCAGTCAGCCCCCTTAAGAGCTGACTGGGTGTGCCCTGCTTCTAAACACAGCTGATGTGTATTAACGTTAAAAATCGTTGGTTATGTTTTTAGAACTCATACCATCTTTTTACTTTTATTTTCACAGTTCTTACACTTCACCCTGTGACAAAGCTTATACATAAAGTGAGTAGCAAATTTTTTTTGTAGCTCAGCTTATATTTGCTTTCTTTGTTTGAACTGAAAAAGACAAACACACGTCTTCCTGAAAACAAAGAAGCAAATGTTGTTGAATGCTGGTACCTTTTAAAGTGTCAGTGGCACATTGCTGCATCACCTGACCATCACCTTGTCTATAAATAGGCATTACTTTACACATGTTCAAATGCCGGCACATGCACCGGAGACATTCCCCACAATGTCAACAAACTTGACACAGTGTTGAGTTAATAATGTTATGGCATACAGGTGTCAAGAGCACACACCACCACCTTGTGTCGTGTACACACCTTGTGTCCAAATCTACTGACAGAAGTCAGGGTACCCTTAAATACAATACTCTAATAGTCTTTATGCCAAAACAAGGGCTCTGTGACAACTATACTTTTAAGTAACACCAAAGTATATTCTGTTCTTTGGAAAATGGCACTGAAATTTGCTCACAAGGGCTCACATATGCTCTGTTAAGTCAATTATAAGATGTCAGTGGCTTCTGCAGCAGGCTACATGTCTATCACTTCAATGGGTAGTAAAACTGGATTCAGCTTTTGGAGGTTGTAGTAAACTTTAACATTGCAATTGTTGCTAATTATTTAATAGGATTTCGTGTCTTTTTCAAAAATTTTCCAAAGTTTCATTCCTTGTAGATATGTGGCAGTTACAAAGCCTTAGCGGGTTTGCTGTGGCTTTGCTTTGATTAAATAATCTTTTAAGGAACAATATATATTTCTGATTAGTAGGACTTCTTCATTTAATTTTGTGCATCTTGAATTTCAAATCAAAGGATGATTTAAAACCTGTTTTTTATAGTATGGCACTCAATCCCTGGGCTTCGGCCCCTGTCTCGACGGGATGTCTACCCCAGTGTTTACCTGCCCGAGAATGTAAACTGCCCTCAGCAAGAGCAGTTTGGATTCTGCCCAGAGCAGGATCTGCTGCACCAGATTGAAAATAGGGCAAGAACACAGCTCGCCTTGGCGACTGATGTAGGCCACCACAGTAGTGTTTGTGCAAACTAATACATGGTGGCCCTTGAGCAGGCCCACATGGAATCCGTGCCCACAGACATCTGCAGAATATGCATATGACTTAATATGAGCACATACCTTGCTAACCTGGTTAGATGTCATAAAGCAGGGCTTGAATGGGAAGATGGGGTTCCTTCACCACAGTGAGGACGTGAACGAGTAAACTATGCCTTTAATACACAATCTGTTATCAGTTACTGTCAGCTTTGTTGATACTTTTTTGCATTTGTTGCTAATTATTTAATAGGATTTTCATATCTATTTTAAAGTTCTTCTAAAGATGAATAGGCTTTATGCATAACACACCATTTTTATTACCCTTAGTGGATATCAGTTCCTACGTTTAAACTGCAAATGAACTCAAATAAATTGAAAAGTCTGTTTTTTTTTTTCAGAAAACCTGTTTTCCCAGATTAGTTCATATGCCAGGCAGACTTTAGAAGAAGGTCTGAAGAAGTTTTTTCTTAGATTTTTTTTATTTCTGTATCCAATTTAACTTATCAACATGAAATAAGCATTAGAAGTGTTCAGTAAGCAGAATAATTCACCCATTTACATCTCAACATATATTTAATCATTCATTGTAGTTCTCTGAATGTTAGCAGGTTTGCTGTGGCTTTGCTTTGAATAAATCTTTTAAGAAACAATGTACATTCCTGATGTGTCATTGCTTAATCACTGTGGTACAGTGCATCAGTGTGATTTCTTCATTTGATTTTGTGCATCTTGAGTTTCAAATCAAAGATAATTTGAAACCTGTTCTGTACAGTCTGGCACTCAATCAAACTGTGCTAAAAATTGCGTTCAATTCCCTTTTCCAGGTGTTATAGTGATAGCACAACACAAGTGTTTGCTTCATCTGTCCAGAGTAGGTAGAGTGGCAGTCTTCCATACCTGGATTCCACCCCCTAATTATCTTAATTGGCCCCTTTTCAGGCCCCTGTCTGCAAATTGTCAATAAGCCAACCCCTTAAAGATGGCACGATACTTAGCAAATTGCCTGTGATTCACAACCTGATTGTGCTATGATTATATTGTCAATAGACACCATGATTAGGACGCCACAAAATTGGTGGTGTGCATTAGCGTATGTTTTCGTAAATGCTCATGTTCACAGAAATATCTGACTCACAAACATTTTTTTTTATAACAGTGTTTGTTTGTAAGCTTGACTATGTTTGTGAGGGACAAATTCTTTTAAATTTTATAACAAATATAGTAAATGTGTCACAAACTAACTTCTGAGGACAGCTGAATTGCCGTCGTCTATTTAAAAGGCTGATGAAATAGTACAGTCATGCTCTGCTGCTAATGGGAAGTTTCTGTAAGAGTTTATGGGAAGTGTCAAATTTCAGTATGTAAACAATGGTATCATCACTAACATAGTGTAGCGATCTTCACACAGGACACCAATTTTGTAATATTGAGGTGTTATGAGTTTTGGTCACACATCACTGAAGTGTGTGTATGTGTGTATCAGATGACCCCTGCCTCTTTAACCTTCAGCCACCAGCTAAGGTATTTCACCTTAATAGTATAAGAACAATCCATGTGGATTATTCAATACATTAAAAATATTTAATAAAAAAAATTAAAAAAAAATTAAGGAAGTTATAAACAAACTTATCTGAAGGATTTTGTGAGATATGGACTAACTAGTAAAGCTTTTAACTTTATTGACACAAGGAAGACATAGTTATAATAAAATAGAATTTATTAACAAAAATAAATAAGAACAAAATAAGACTACAATTAAAGAATAGTAAAGATGAAAAATAAGGTGCAAAAAACAGAAAAGGATGGTATGAGAGCAAGTGATGGTATGACAGACAGATTAATGGTTGATCTCTGTGATTTAATAAGCTGAAGATCTTATTCCTAATTTAACAAATAGTTATTTGACATCTGATAACGCTATGTAATATCAAAGGAAATTCAGATAAAGATTCACTGACAATACATCAATGCCCAGGTCTTTGGAAAGAGGTTTGGTTAGTGATATTTGAACTTCCTCAGCTGGCAAAGTAACAGGTCCTATGAGATGATGGAGTCACTGTCATTTGGGCTGGTGAGGGATGGGAGTGATGGGGTTCCTCCTGAAATCCACTATCACCTCCACTGTCTTGAATACATTTAGCTCTAGGTAAGTTTATCTTCTTTTTTAAAGTGACTGTCTACCAGCAGTGGTTGAAAGCTCACAAATATTACATAAAATGGGGCTGACTGGTATATAGAACTAATCAGCATGTCCTGCTCACCTGAATAATTGGGATGAAACGTTGAAAGTTTGAGGTGGTATTGTTGAATATAATACATAGCAGTGGATTGATCTAGTATGTCTGGTTGTGCTTCATATTTTGAAGCCAGGGAAAGTTCTAATAATTACACAGTATAGATGAGGTAAATCTTGATGATGCTGCACTATGATGCTGAATATTTAGTACCCATCCTCTCAACAAGTTGTCCTGTTTCACGGCGAAACATCAAACTTTATAAGGCTTTCACAGACATACCATTGAACAAAAACTTAAAAGATTTGCAATTTAACATTGCAAATGACATTTTAATTGTAAAAGGATATTGGACTAAGGATATTGCTGTGTGACATATATGTAGCAGTTGGAATGTTACATAAGCTTACTAAATTGCATACTTGTATGTAAAATGTAGTGCAAGGGCTGCTTTATTATTAAATTATGTAGGTAGTGCTATAGAGTCATTTTGTTACTGACTACAGATCACAATTCCAAGGAAATCTACCCAGAACTGCAGCAACTGGTTGATCTGTGGTGCCTTTCTGGAATATAGACTCAGAACTGAGAGTGTCTGATAAAAGAGTACTTTTATTCCTTACAGATGAAAATATTTTGGTGATTTCCTATTCCATAGTTGTAATTTGTGAGTGTAGCCCAACCTTTGTGTGGAACTCATTTGCATAGTTTAAAGTACAGCATTAAAACGGTGTCTTTACCATTTAATCTTCCACCTCCCGATCAACTCCCAAAATACCTTTGCCATAGTACTGAGTATAGAGCAATGTATAGAGTACAAACATGATAGCAAGATTTTAAAGTATCTTGCATGTGTTTATTCATCTATTAAAAACTGATGTGGTGTGTGAAGTTTGGTACTGAAGTCTTCATTCCTGCCTTGTAAGAGATGTCTGGCAGTTGTCCTAGCATCCTTGTCTGATGGCACTGGGCATTTGTTTATGTTATCCCAACAAAATCCAGCCCCAATATAACAGACTTTTCTCCACTCAGAAAGTTAGACAGAGCCCTGCCATAAAGCTGGAATGTCTTCTGATGTGCTGTTCAGTGCAATAGCTTCACATGTCTGTGTGGGTTTGTGTGTATTTTAAAATTCCGAAAACACACCAGGTAAACTATGATGCCAACATTTCACAGACAAATTCTTTTGATTACAACCCTCTGTTGGCACAACTCCATCAATCCACTCTCAGGTAGAGCTCTCATTTTCTTCTGAAACCACACACACTTAACAAAGGAACAGTCAACATCATACACATCAAAACAACTCCTTTGTTCTTCAAACATCAGAGGAAACCATCCATTCTCTTCAGAGAGAGCAGACCTGCTCATTTCCAGTATCTTTCCTAATGAAACTGCTCTCCACAGGAATGTTCTAAATTATGTCTTTCTCACCAGGGAATAAAACCTACTATTGTTGAAGCTGATGGTTTCCAAACAACTGACAGTGGTTCAAGAGACCAAACCTACAGAAAACAGGTCAAGATTGCTTTTCCTGAGGTAAAAGATGCTTGCATACCAGTATTTTTGTAGTGAAATATAAGAAATGATTGCTAATCAAAGTACAATATTGGATGGTGTCCTTTAATGTAAGATTTGAACAAGCAGGGTCCTGGCCCATCCTCTTCTACTTAACTCTAGT
>JAZGTK010011223.1:0-15784 GCA_036877625.1 Ambastaia sidthimunki | reverse complement strand
TATAAATTAAATATCTAGGTAACATTTAACTTTTGACTATGTTACACATCTCTTATATGAAATAGCTTATTCAGGGCAGTTGTAACTAAATAAAATGTATAATATTTTTCTTTTTTAATTATTAACTATCAGCATTTGCATGGCACACACTATGGTTGTCGAATATAATAATTTTAAAATTGCATTGTGATTGTGACATAAAAGATTATGCATCATACATGAAAACAGAATACATTTTTAATGATGTTATTGAACATGTATATGTTAGACTTGTGTTTTACAGTAAATAAGCTATTGTTGTGGTAAATTTCAGATGACAGTACTTAGTAATATACTCACAATCAAAGTTTTAAAAAGGGTCCAAAAGACATAAATAATTACAAAAACATATATATAACTGCAAGCAACGATGATAAGCCCAAGCATCACCACGTGGTCTCAAAAAATTATGCATAGCTGTAACATGCATTTAATTTTGAAAATAATTGAGAACTTGCACTACTAATCCCCCCTGCCCATGTGCCATGACATCGCCACAAGGAGCTTCTCCAAAACCAATGCATGGTGGGCATTTGCATTTACTTTAATAAATAAAAGTGGAGTATTTAAAGTCTATTGTAAGTACTTTTGACGTCTAAAGGCCAACCACCATGGTGTGTAAGCGAAATTTCATGCCCTTTTAAGTGCCTCAAATACACCTGAATGTAATTTTAAAATTTGATTTAATGAAATTTGTTATATAAATTGACTACTAGGGGGCAATTATGGGGTCAAGCCCATCAATGGCACTAGAAGAGGCAATTGTGGACATCTATGAGAAAAGACTAAAAGATAAGACTAAAAAAACTGTTAAAGAAAACATGGGTAAAACCCATTACAACACAAAGTAATTTATAACTTTTGCACAATAGGTGGTGCTGTAACCAAGTGAAAGTGACATGTGACCTCTGCATTTAACCCATCCTTCGTGAGGAGTGAACACACACTGCAAGTCATGAACACACACACTGGAGCAGTGGGCAGGTATCACTGCAGCGCCCGGGGAGCAATCGGGGGTTAGGTGCCTTGCTCAAGGACACTTCAGTTGCGACCTGCTGGCACTGGAATGGAAACAGCAACCTACTGATTACAAGCCCGACTCCTTAACCATTGGACCACAACTGCTCCTTGTTGTGTTTTTTATAAAGTTTTTTATGAGGTCAGAATGGTGTGATAATGATACCTACAAAGTCAATACACAAATGTTTAGCAAAGATACAGCCTGAAGTCCATTGCATATGCATGGCATCAAATTTGTTATCATAGTATAAGTTGACAATTGACAAATTCCACAATTTTTCCACAAACACACCAAGTTTTGTAAGAGTCAAAAGTTGCAAGCATAAACATGAGTGAAACCTTGAAATGTTGGTGGCCCTAGAGGGAGACTTCAATTTGGTATGGTTACATTTTTACCATGCTGTTCTATGGGCTGCCATAGACACAAGAACAGAGGAAGAAGAATAGGGCATAACCCCTAATAATAAGAACACTAATGGATACAATAATAAGTACTAATAATAAATACTTTGTGTTTAACACACAGTGTTTGGGCCCTAATAATCCTAAGGAAAACAATCGGGACAACAATAATTATATTACAATACATTATATGTTATAATTAGGACCCAAGCACTAAAAGTATGAAGTTGACCATTATGCATGAACAAAAGTTAGCCTATGGGCATCTTTTTCCATGTGGTCTTTTTCATTAATTTAAAACAGCCTCTTTCTCTCTCTGTTGTCCACACCAAAAACCCAAATGAGGCCTAATGTTATATAAGCCACCTCTCATGGTAACTCCAGCTTCATTAGCTTCATTCTCTCTCTCTTACTCTCTTGCTTTCTTTTCCATTTAGAAGATTTTTGGCTGTATCCCATCTACCCTTTTGTTGAACTTCTAAGGGTGCACATTAGATTTTTTTTATTTTTTTTTCTATTGCATAATGTTTTGGAAAGTTACTGTAGTATAGTAATTTAATGCAAAAGCTGTGTGAACTTGATGTGTCTAGCACATTTGTTTGTGTGTATAGCTTTTGTAATAAAGAGCATGATTGGTTTTGTGTTCTTTGTCTCTGATTGGTTGAGGTTGGTGGGTCAACATAACTCATTGGTTAAGTTCTCAAAACCCTTCAAACCCATGAATGAATTTTCTCATTAGTTGTCCAACATTGTTTTGTTGGTCAAAAGAGTCACACAGAGACAAATCCCTGCTCTTGGGTTCTGGCATTCATATTAAAGGTTCACGCTTTTTGGATTTTTTTATTTTGTAAGATTCTTTTCATGAAATTGGACCACTTGCTTTTCCGAATGTGATTTTTCCATTGTGGCTTTTTGCTGCTAATCTACTGCTGCTAAAATACTTTCATGGGTTCATTAAGGATGTAAGGAGTTCTCAAGCTCACTTTCTTTCTACAATCAGGAACACCTTTTGTACAATTTTATGCTCTAATTTTAATTGACACCACATCATTTGCTGTTGTTTATTCACAGCGACTGTTTGTTCATCACGTTGAGTTGTAATAGGACAGTGCAGAGGCACCAATTAAATCACTGGACAACATACTTAGGAGAAGCCTTGTTTGAGTTTATATAATCTCTGCTTTGACTTGCTGGCTTAATGATTTCTCCAATGAAGATCAACAACTTGATAACACCAGACTCTTCTCCGTCCACTTCCCCAACCAACACTGTAAGTTTTTAGATAGCTCAAACATTCTGAATTAGACATTTTAAAATTGACATGTAAATCAATACATTTTAATTAACTTTATATTACATCTATTTTTACATCTGTCAAAATACATTTGATCTATTTTATGGCTTGTATGTTGCATAAGGTAGTTTATAAGGAATATTTCACTCCCCCCAAAACAACTCCCCATTTTGTTAATTAGGGTTTTTTAAAAGGTCTTTATAAAACGATGTGATCTTTTTCAACAAGTCATTACATGTTTTTACATTAACTTATCAAAATAAGCAACTCAACACCAGTTAAAATTTAAAATTGTTAAGGAAAGTTGACATGACTTGTACAGCCAATTTGATTAAATTTAAGAAAGCAAAACATGTTTTACAGTGAAAGATGACCAAAAGCTATAATATATTCTACATGATACTCTATGCTTTTGACATCACTGATTGATCAAATAAGACTTAAGATGTATGGCACAGGGAAAGATTAATAGTAAAACCTGTCAAATCTAAGCCATACCTCCTTTTGGGGATGTCCTCATTTGTAAAAATGCTATACAAATATAATTTTGTTTTATTTTTAAAAATGCAGAAAGATTTCTGTCAGGGTTAGAGTGTGGGTTAGGTTATATTATTATTTATACCTAGCTGTGAATAAAAACAATAAAAGTGTATAGAATTTCCCCATTTAGACAGATAAGTGTGTGTGTGTGTGTGTGTGCGTGTGTGTGTGTGTGTGTGTGTGTGCATGTGTCTGTGTGTGTGTTGACAGGGTAACATGAACTGTTATGTAATTGTCCAGTGATGATGAATAAGGCATTGTTAGTGGAACCATTGCCCCTAAGTAAAAGTAAAGAGGATTTTCTTATGCTTAGTAAAGAGGATTGTTTTACACTTTTATTCAAAGCGACTGACAAAAGAGAGAGCCTTTAACATTTTGTGCTAAGAACCAACAAGCCTAGTCTACAAAGCTAGATTTACAAATTGGAATAGTTCTTATGCTAGGGACATAATGATCAGTATAAGCAGACAGTGTTTTTTATAAACAATGTTAAACAAGGTTAAACATCTGAGCCTTAAGAATTAGTCAGGTGTCTGTAAAATAGGTGTCTTTTAAGTTGTTTCTTGAAGGTTATAATGGTTTTGGCAGATCAGATGGAGGCTGGCAGCTCATTCCACCAGGAAGAACCAGAATATGTGAATGTTTTAGGAAGTAATCTGGTACCTTGTTGTGAGGGCACAATCAGATGCYGCCCATTTWCAGAACACTGCTGGCAAGAGGGGACGTATATCTGAAGGAGTGAGTTGAGGTTTTAGACTTCAAGAATTAGGGATGATCTCTACAACCTTATCTGAGAGACCTGCATTTATGAATCAAAGAACCAAAGTTTGAACAAAAATGAATAAATAAAGCCCTAGCCATGGCTGTAATACAGTGTCTAGCCCCAGGGGGTCTCCTTGGCCGAAGGCAGCTTGGGCAGCAGTATGAATCGGGCAGCCTTGGAGAACCGATCCACAATCACTAAGATGACTGTGTTGCCCTGGGATGGTGGGCACTGACGTGTGGACTTTTCCTGGTTGCATACGGGGCAGGCCACCACATAGGCTTTGACGTCCTCTTTGATGGAGGGCCACCAAAACCACTGCACTTCTCGTGGACTGCGTGCACTTCTGGGATGGAACATCAAGGGGGACTCATGACCCCACTGCAAGACCTGGGCTCAGGCAGATTCTGGGACGTACAGGCGTCCAGGGGGACCACCATCTGGATCGGGCTCCTGGGCAAGGGCCTGTCGCCCCACCCTTTCCAGTTCCCACTGCAGTATAGCACAATGAACCTAGACCTCAGAATGATCAATGTCCATGGTTTCTCTTGTCTTGGGAGAGTAGGCTCGAGACCATCCTCATCCCTCTGTGACAGGATGGCCTCTACACCCACCTCAGACGCGTCCACCTCCACCACGAAAGGTCTTTCAGGGTCAGGAATCGAGAGAATGGGAGCGGAGATGAAGCGTCGTTTAAGATCCTCAAAGGCCTCAAGTGAACCCCCTGGTCCCACCTCCTTTGGTAAGCGCCGTCAAGGGGGGCACTCGCATTTCTCTGGTTTTACATAGAGATGGTTGTCGAGGAGTCTCTGGAGAACCCTGCTGACATGCTTCTCCAGTGACCTTGAGAAAATGAGGATGTCATCCAGATATACAAAGACAAACAGATTGAGCAATTCTCTGAGAACGCCGTTAATCAAGGCTTGAAAAACTGCGGGGGAGTTGGTGAGCCTGAATGGCATCCCTGTCAGCATCTTACCCCCCTGTAGTTTGTCTCCATGCCTCTAGAGGCCCCCCGTGTTCCCCACTGCCTTAGTTCTTTCTTGTGTGCCCTTGTTAATGTTTTTTACTTCACCTGTGCCTTGTTTCCTTTAGAGTATTTAGTTGTGTTTGTTCCCATTATTCCCCACTTGGTTTTTGAATTGTGGCCGCTAGTTTCTGCCTGGTTTCACCAAGTGCTTCCCCACCATCTTGAGTAAGGTTTTCGAGTTACTTGTTTTTGCCTTAAGTGTTTTTGCTTTAAGTTCTATTTTCTCCCCTTCAAGATGAGTTGGCCACTCGCAAACCAGCTGAGGATTTCGAGTCCATCATCGTGATGGCCATCCACCTGGACAATCGCCTGAGAGAGTGGAGGACGGCTTGCCGTAAAGAGTACCAGCCCCAAGTTCCCCTGAGCAGGCCTGTTTCTCTGTCTTCTGTTTCCTCCCCCAGAGCTTCCCCGGTCTCTGCACAGCACTGTGATTCCCCGGAGGATATGCAGTTGGGCCTGGGTCACCCTTGGCTGCATAGACACAACCCCCAGATCGATTGGTCCACTCGGATCATTCAAAGCTGGGGTGCCCCTTGCCAACTCACCTGCCCACTTCCGAGTCCCTCAGCCCCTAGTTCCGAGTCTCAAGAGTCTGTTGACCTGTCTCAAGTTCCCAGCATCTACCATCAGTTCAGGACTGTGTTCAGCAAGTCCCAGGCTACCTCCTTACCACCTCACCGCAGTTACGACTGTGCCATTAATCTGCTGTCTGGCTCCTGCCCTCCCAGGGGTCAGATCTTTTCCTTATCTCCCCCTGAGCGCTCTGCCATGAATACCTACATTAAGGAGTCTTTGGTGGCTGGCATCATCCAGGCCTCCACCTCCTCGGCTGGGGTGGGTTTCTTCTTTGTGGAGAAAAAAGATGGGGGTCTTAGGCCGTGTATTGATTACCGGGGCCTTAACAAGATCACGGTTCGGAATCGATACCCCCTTCCTCTCATGGCCACTGCTTTTGAGCTGCTGCGAGCAGCTTCCATTTTTACGAAGCTGGATCTCCGCAATGCTTATGATCTTGTGTGGATATGGCAAGGGGATGAATGGAAAACGGCCTTCAATAACCCCTCGGGCCACTATGAATATCTGGTGATGCCAGTTCTGGTATACCCCCCATTATTACCTGACCAGGAAGCACAAGTTGGGATTCCCTTGGCCCAGCGCTTTGTCCGGCGCTGTCGGCTAACCTGGAGGAAGGCCCGGCACACCCTTATTTGGACCTCCCAGAGATACCGAAGGCAGGCTAATCGCCACCGCTGGACGGCCCCTACTTTCCGAGCCGAAAGAGTCTGGCTAGTGACCAAGAACCTGTAGCTCAACTGGTGTTCCTGTAGCTCAACTGGTAGAGCATTATGTTAGCAGCACAAAGGTTGTGGGTTCAATCCCAGGGAATACAAGTACTGATGAAAATGTATACCTTGAATTCACTGTAAGTCGCTTTGGATAAAAGCGTCAGCCAAATGAATAAATGTAAATGTAAGAACCTGCCCCTCTGGGTCTAATTGAAGAAGCTAGCCCAGAAATACACTGACCCATTCCGTATTGCCAGGAATTTAACCCTGTTTCTTACAGTTTGTTTCTCCGTCATTTTCTTAGGATTAACCCCACATTTCATGTTTCTTTACTAAAACCTGTTTTGTCTTCTCCCTTTTAGACTTTGGGGACATCAATGGGTACAGCCATGATTTCAAGCATGTTAAGAACCTCAAATAAACTTAATTGTAGTTTTAAAGGTTTAACATATTACTATGGCAACAATATTTAACATAATACAAATCATATTAGAATTTTATACCAGACATGTCTCTACATTATTCTGACTAAGTCTGAAGTGTCTTGGCTAAATGTAAGTGGACTATTTTAAAGTTTGTTTTAAGCGTTTGGTGGCGCTATGAGCGTGGCTAACACAATAGTCAATATAAGTTGACTATTTTAAAGATTGTTTTAAGTGACGCGCTTCCTGTTGCCAGTTGGTGGCATAAACATATTCCCAGGTTGGATATAAATCACTTAATGCATGCTGTAGATATTAGAGACTTTCCCTTTTTTTGCCATTAATGTATCACTTTGCCAAGGCAACACCTTTCGAGATATAGCTTTTATCCAAAGCGACTTACAAATGAAAGAACAATAGAAACAGTAAATGAACGAAAAAAAGGCAACAGTATGGAAGCGTTGTGCCAGTTTCCCTAGCCTTGTATAGAGTAATTTGCAATTTTTTTTTAATGGAAAGAAAGAAAGGAAGAAGGAGAGAAAGAAAGAAAGGAGTGTTAGTAGTAGAATACGTGCCATTAATTGAGCAGGTGCTGTCGGAAAAGATGTGTTTTTAGCAGTGGCCGCTGGTGCTAACATTTTTTGGGGGGGCGCAAACAAATGAGAAATAAATAAATAAATAAAACTGTTAAGCCCCGAGTGTACGCGCGACCGCAATTACTTGACTGCTGCTGAATTTGCAAGTACAGTCAATCTAGTCCAAAATCCTTTACCCTTTTTTTCTTCATCCGAACGCCTCACGAACAGGTATCTTTGTAAAGATAAAAACGAATTTTCTTTCATCTCGAGATTGCACATGCTTCCACACTCATCAATACCTGTCAGTCAACTGACACGCAGCTGCTGAGCTCGTTCGGAGGGCCGTTAAGAACGGTCCAAATCACATGAGGCCAAACATATAAAAACAATATTGATTTGCTCTAACAACAAAAGGGGAGGGTTCAAAAAGACAATTTAAACATGCAAACTTGCCCCCCTCATATGCCAGTCTTTGCCCGGCCCTAATGCCTGACGACTGCTTGGGCCCTAAAAATAATTGTAAGTAAAAATATAGCTGCGATGACAGGCCCAAGCACCACAGTGCCATCATCACTTGATGCTTCCCAGGAACGATACATGCATGATTGCCACATGCATTTTACTTCAAAAATAATTATTTCAATATAAATATTGAAATATTGCACTATGAATGTGACTTAGTCAATAGACAATAGTCACCTCTATGTCATTAGCCCCTAAGACCAAACCTACATGTCAAGTTTAAGCCAAGTTCATACAGCAGATTGCTGTTTCTATTTTTATTTTTTTGCCATTTATTTATTTATTGCCTCACTATGACAACACTGTTAAAGATATCAAAAATATTTTAAAAATCTCTTCGCAATTTAGTATCTTCAATTTCTTGGCATAAGGCCGATTTAATTAAAAGGGGGTGCTAGAGAGATCCCACCTAGCCTAAGCTTTTGCTCAGCCATGTCTAATGGCTGACCACTATGTATGTGCCAAATTTCATGTCATTTCAGCCATGTCTCTATATTATTCTGAACAAGACTAAAGTGACTTGACTAAATATAAGTTGACATGTTTTATGTGAAGTACTTCCTGTTGCCAGTTGGTGGCGGTATTACCGTGACTCACAATAGTCATATCACCGTCATCAGCCCACCACACCAAATATGTAAATCAGTCAATGTATGCTTTAGATATTAGAGACTTCCTGTTTCCCATTTTCCTTTAGCAATTGTGAATCTTCAATGTCTTGGCATGATGCTCACCAAGTTAGAAAACCAAAAATTGCAATGGTACAGCACACAACTACATTGATCATTGATTTGTAAAAACGTTGGAAACAGTTATTGGTCATTTCAAAGCACTGGACAAAAAAATAGTCTCAGATTACATGGAGTTCTGTGACATCACAAAAATCATCAATGGCCCTAAACTGGCACAACTGGTCCTGCATTCTTACCTCATGTCTTTTATAACCCATAACACAGCACCCATACTGACCCTGCCAGACTGTCTAACTCAGCCTCGCTCTCTGAAGATTGTGAGGATCTACATACACATTGTGGGCAGTTTGGTGTCATGTGTCATGTGTCAACAGTATTAAGATGTACATAGACAAAGACATTCACAGATCCACCTCTGTTGTTAAATCGCATTAATCATGTTATTGCGTTACTATATATATATATATATATATATATAGTTTTGAAAAGACTGTATTAAAAGCACTCTCTATAATATCTTCAAAATCTAATTTCAGACTTAGACATTTATTTTCAAGTTTTTTTTACCTCAAAAAATATGTTTTACTGGCCTAAATTAAATACACAAACAATTTTCATTAAAATTTTCATATCTGGTTAAAACGGCATAAAGAATGGGTCTCGTTCAAATCGATAGGAATAGAAATGATTTTACTATATGCACACACGACTGGAAAGGTCATGGAAATGTCCTGTTTAAGTCAGGAGTAGTGAGAAACTCTTTTAAAGACAACCGACTAAAACACTCATTCTTTCGCGTATTCAGATTCTATTCTGCAGGATCATGTTACTCCATGTATGCGGGGTACATGAGATGCACTTAAACTCGATAATCGATATAAACGGCGAACTGATTCAACCGGGATTCTTTCGTGCACGCGCTCCATTGCTCGAGTGAGAGCTGGATTGCGTGATATAGGGATGATGTCATATTTAAAGCCCCCAGCAGGATCGGTGAGGTGGGAGGAGTGTAAGCAGTGACTCTCATCTACCACTGAAATTTCAAAACAAGTTTGGGAAGTTCGGGAGAAAGAAACCGGTGGAGCAGCGTGTCCCGATAGAGCCACCGAACTTATTAGAAATAAATGAAGAGCTCGTGTCACAGGGGAACTACAGCAGAAGTTTGCGCTGCAGAGCAAGTACTGCGAGTAAAGAATGGTAAGGTGAGAGGTTTCTTTCAATCCCAGCTGCCACAGTCAGTGTAACGGACTGTGCGTAATATATTGTGACGTTTAAAGCAGTTTATAGAAGGTTTACGTGTATTGTGTGATTGAGGCAGTGCAGGATGTTTGAGATCATTCAGCACTGCGTGATTGTTGTGTCATTAATGTGTGCTGCACCTGTGTTGTTTCTTTTATCTGAATCATTTGACTCATTGCTGCTGTTCTTGAGTAGATATGTTTGATATCAGACAGGCTGTTTACTATCTAAACGTTAGTATACTGATCCCTAACATTCATCCAGTTTTGTCTAAAGAGATTGTCAGGCTCTATTTTACAAATGCAGGTACAGCTGTACTATGTCTTACACACTGTAGAAAAATACATCCTTAAAGGGACAGTTGAATGAAAATTCGGTCATTAATTACTCATGTCGTTTCAAGACCTTTCTGCTGTGTGTGGGGGTGTCCCGAAGCTCTCAGATATCATCAAAAATATCTGAATTTGTGTTCAGAAGATGAATGCAGGTCTTGTGTGTGTGGAACTATATGAGGGTGAGTAATTAATGACAGAATTTGAGTTTTTGGGGTAACTATCTCTGTAACATCTTAATATGGTTGTTTTGTTTTTATTTGAACTGTAATCTTGAAACCAGGATCATGTTCTCTAAAAAGCATAATTGCACACATCAGTCTCTATGAACTGTGTGTGTGGATGGGCATTGTGATTTATATGTTGACCTTTAATAGCCTCCGTCTGCATTCATGCTGATTTCAAAAGTGGGTGGTTGCTTCATTGTGTCAGCAAAAAAGACGAGGAAAGTCACCTATGTTCCAAGAACTGACTTTTCTCCTTATTGGCCCTCACTGCTTCCTCTTGCCCTTTTTCCTTTGTTGCTGCTTCTAGATTGAGAGGCTGGAGGGCTGTCTCGCTCAGGTCGTGCCGTCTGCGTCATATGGAGGTGATGGTGCGTTGACGGGGTCAGAGAACTGCACTCTCGATCCACAGCGCACACGGCAGGCGATTGCACAACTGCAGCAGAAGATCTTGAAACTTACAGAGCAGCTGCGCATCGAGCAGGCGGCTCGTGATGAGAATGTGGCCGAGTACCTCAAACTGGCCAGCAATGCCAATGACAAACAGCAAAGCACCCGTATCAAACAGGTATGAGTTTTATCTGTCTGTTAAAGAGACAGTAGACCCCAAAATGAAAATTATTTCATGATTTACTCATTTATTTTTGTGAAACACAGAAGAAGATGTTTTGAGAAATGTCTCTGTGGTTTCTGTCCAACTGTTGTTTGATTATCAACATATTTCAAAATATCTATTTTTGTGTTGCGCAGAAGCAAAAAAACATACAGGTTTGGAATGACATGAGTGTGAGTAAATTATGTAAATAATTTTTAGCTTAACGATCCCTTTAAGTTATTTTTCTTTATTTTCTTGTATATCTGTTAGACATCTTTTTTATCTGGTCTGTATAAGCCTATTTTCCATGTATACATATATCTTTGAAATTATTTTCCCCTGTTCTCTCTTTCTGTCACTCACTCACTGTTTTAACCCACATTCTGAAATTTTTCTGTCTTTGATCTTGTGTTTTCTAACTTAAGCATCGCTGCTATTATTCCTCATTCTTGATGTCTTTCAAAACATCTTACTCTACCCTAAATATGAAACTTTGTCACAACTTGTCCTGGATGTGTATAAGCCCTTAAAGGAGAGGTTACAGAATTGGCTTTCTAAGTGAGCAAACATGATAAAGCATTGACCTTCATCAAAAATTTACACTGTATAGCACTACAACCACTCTGAACACTGCATACTAAATTATAGTGTCATGCTGTTTATCGCCCCACTTTTTTTATATCTTTCTGGTTATATTTCACATTAATCATAATTTCCTCCCTTTATTGCTCCCACAATGACTCCATCTTCAGGTGTTTGAGAAGAAGAACCAGAAGTCTGCAGCCAGCATTTCCCAGCTTCAGCGCAAGTTAGAACACTACCACCGGCGTCTGCGTGACATTGAGCACAGTGGTGTTCAAAGGCAGCCCAAAGATGTTCTGCGAGACATGCAGCAAGGCCTGCGAGATGTGGGCACCAGAGTTATAACGGGCCTTAGTGAAGGGGTTGTAGACAGCGTTAAAGGAGGACTGTCAAGCTTTTCTCATGCCACACACTCTGCCGCTGGTGCTGTGGCATCCAAACCTCGTGAGATCGCCTCGCTGATTCGCAACAAGTTCGTAAGTGCAGATAACATCAGTGTCCTGAAGGATACAGCGGAGGACGGTGAGGAGGGCATCACCACCAGAGGGCGCTCTCTGGGATCAGCTGGTGGCCACCTGCAGTTAAGTCCAAAGTTTGGAAGCGAAGAGGATTGTTCAAGTGCTACCTCTGGATCAGTGGGTGCCAACAGCATGACAGGGGCTCCAGGAGGCCCACCCAGCTCAAGGGGGAACACACTGGACAGGGGATGGAGCGGCAGTTTGGACATGTTACTGCAGCAGGTGCAGGAGCTGAGTGATTGTCAGTCACGGCTAGAGGAGACAGTGGAAAACCTGAAGGCCAGTCATCTTAAAGAATGCACGCTAATGATGCAGTCACTGCAGGAGGAGAGGTTTAGGTACACACACACACACACACACACACACCAGGTGTAATCAAGGTATTTATTTATTGTATTTAGTTTATCAGTTAGGAGTTTTGGTAAAGGCTGTTTGAATCAATTAAATGATACTCTACTTTGTTTCATACTTGCTTTTCTTTGCTTTATACAAATTCAGGTGGAAAGTCATTTCCATTGCATTTCTGTTCATTTTTAGGTCATCTCCTGTGCACATTTATTATTTGAGTTATTTTTATTTAAAAACATCTTTGTAATAGTTTTAGAACAATAAGCTAGACATAACACATCATTCAGCTAAGCACAAAATGTGATATGAGATGGCAAGTTGATCCATGTCTAAGTTGAGAATGTGCTTTGGAAATATTGTTTATTTATGGGCCTGAAATAGATCTGAATTTGACTCTTTCCACTTAAATGGTAAAAAACAGAAAGGAAGTAGGGGAGAGCGTATGAGGTCACAGAGAACGAGAGAGAGTGTGACTGATAAATGAACAAGCATATTTCTGCCCTAAAAGTCCAGTCTAAGATCAAGTTTTTTTGTCATGTCTAAAATAACAAAAGCATTAAAATAGTGGGAAAATCCATGATTTAAAACAGATTTCATAAATGCATATTTTTGCATATAAATGCTGTTATCATTCACCCATCCTAATGTTGCCCATAACCTGTATGCTGGGTTATTATTCTATGGAAAATAAAAGATGAATTTCTAAATATTTTTGACAAGCGACAGCCCTCAAAAATACAGAAAGTACCATAAAGAAAGTTGTGCAGTGTAATGGGCCTGATACACTTTTGTGTTATGGAGTAAGCCTAGAGATAACTTACTCTGTAAGCTGTTTATATGTATAGCACATTGTTGATTTGTCTGCATCATTTGGCAAGTACACAGCCAATGATGGTGTCTAATGGGCATCTTGGGAGATGGCTGGGTATTGCTAACTTCTTTTTCGTTATTCTTTCTTAAAATACACATCATACGTACAGTTTGTCACAATTTAATGAGTATCGATGCATCACAGTATCATAACTGGATCCTGATTGAACTTCACCAAACACAATGACACTATTCACAGCAGTTTTGTGTTCCACAAAAAAATCTAAATTAAATTGGTTTGGAACAACATGAAGGAGAGTAAATCAGGAATTATATTATCCAAGGGGAAGAGGGAACTACTTTAAGCTTGGTTAAACTATTACTTGATAATTTGAGGTGTTTTAAAAATCTTCTTTTTTCACCATTTAACCAAAACAGTTTTCCTTAAAGAGACGGTTAAGTCTCCTTCATGTAAAGGCACAAAAACCTTTTTTTTAAATAAATGACCAAATTTTGTCATTCAGAAGATGAATCACTACTAAGCCTTGAAGACAGTACACGGAATTTGCTGTGCCTCAAACTGACACCTAATGTGTTGTGTTGTTTTAGGTGTGAGCGTTTAGAGGAAGAGCTAAATGATCTCACTGAACTTCATCAGAATGAGATCTTGAATCTGAAGCAGGAGCTGGCCAGCATGGAGGAGAAGATTGCATATCAGTCTAATGAGAGGGCCCGTGACTTACAGGTGTTTACGACTATATAAGCTAAATGTATTGCAAATTATGATAGAATATGCTGACCTAAGATATATATTTGACCACAGTTATAGTATAATTATCTGTGGATTGACTTACAGTAGCTGGTGTTTGCGGGTTAATAGTTGCTTATAATAAGAAAACTGCATGTGGTATATTTAGACTTAAAGGAAATGTTCATCAAATAAACGTTGAATTATTGTCTATAGAGTTATTTCTTGTATTATATAAAATGGGGTCAGCTGGGTTCAGGCAGACTTGGGTCAGCAAAGGCATAACACCACTGAAAGATATACTAGACTACCTAAAATCATGACATTTGCTATAAACTGTGCAGTGTGTAATCTCAACATTTTTTGTATGCAGAACAGTATATAATATACAGTCGTTTTGAGCAGCAGTATGTTGTTTGATTGCAGTAAAAGTGGCATCCAGTTATTACCTTCTGACTTTTGACAATCCTGTCATTAATGAGTCAAGACAGAGATGTTCAGTGTCATCTGTCTTTTGTATTTTTCACACTACAAACTGAACTCTGCATTCTGTTTTGTAGGAGGCTCTGGAGGTTTGTCAAACACGCATTTCTAAGATGGAGCTGCAGCAGCAGGTGGTGCAGTTGGAAGGTTTGGAGAATGCGACAGCACGCACTCTACTCAGCAAACTCATCAATGTGCTGCTGGCCCTCATGGCCGTCCTGCTTGTCTTTGTGTCCACGGTCGCCAACTGCATCATCCCGCTGATGAAGACACAAATTCGCTCTGTTTCCTCGCTGCTTCTCTTCTTCTTTTTTGCTGTCCTTTGGAGGAACTGGGACACCTTCTCAGGACACACCTTCCGCATTCTGCACACCCCTAAATGACCAGCCGACGGTTCTTTAGCTATGATTGGATTAAACCAGCCAATTCCATAACAGTCTGGACAGGATGTTACAGACAAAAAAACATTGCTGAACTGCTGTTTGCCTTTGGCATATTGCTGTCACTATATTGCTATTATTTGTATTTCTAATACAGTAATTATTTTTAATTAGGATTTAGATTAATGTAGCATTAAGCTCCTATGGCTCAAACTCAACAGGAGCTGTTCAGTTGTGTAATCAAAACTTTCTAAAACTCTGTTTTTTCACGACTGCTTGTTTTTAGGTGGTGTATGTATGTGTGAACTGTACAGCCGTGTTATGTCTTCTATTATCACTGTATTCACTATGCTGGAGCATGAATGAAGATTCTTTGGATGACACCTGCATCCTGAATGAAGTGTGATGGATGTACCAACAGTCAAAGAATTTGGGTTTTGTTATAGCGTATTTGACAGAAAGAAAAAAGTTTTGATCAATCAGGTGCAAGTTTGTTGAAGGGGCTTGTGTACTCTGACATCAGGGAAAAAAATGTACTGTTCAACAATAGTGCCTATTACTGATTTTGTTAGTGTTACTTTCTATTGTTTCTTTTATACATTGCATTCTGAATACAAAGTATTCAAAATTAACTTTTCAGTGTTTTATGTTGCAGCCTCATACTATAATTTTTAAATTCACTTTCTCAACCTACATTCAGTACCCCATAATGACAAGTGAAAACAATCATAGAAATGTTTGTAAAGCTATTTAAAGAGAAAACAAAACCTGAAATATCATTTACATAAATATTTAGACCCTTTTCTCAGTACTTAGTTGAAGCATCTTCTGCAGCAAGTTTTTTTGGGTATGATGCAACAAGTTTGCACGTCTGGATTAGGGGATTTTCTGTCATTGTTCTTTGCAAATCCTCTGAAGCTTGGTCAGGTTGGATGGG
>JAZGTK010011222.1:0-15784 GCA_036877625.1 Ambastaia sidthimunki | reverse complement strand
TTCTTATATTTATTATTTCTTATATTCTTAATTTCTCATATTTTTAATCAATTAGCAGATATGGTATTTTCATGCTTTTAGAACTTGGCATCAATAAGAAGTTATGTCTTTATGTGAAACCTTTTACCATACTGAACCAATAAGGGGATACATATACAATAACCAGCATGCCCCCAAGCTGTTGAGAAACAGGGGGCCAGCAAAGGTTTTCTGTGCCTATACGTACATGCCTGTAATATGTCAGACAACAGTTAGACACTTTGGAATTAATCCAAAGATTACTTGCAGGTAATTTACTAGAGTAAGTAAAGTTTTAAACAAAGAAATAGATTATTTACACTAATAAATTACTTACACGTATATGAGGCACAGCTTTAAAGAGTATTTCACTGAATGCTAATGCAATAAGCCAAGAGAGTTTGTATGACAGTTTTATGCATGCACAGAACATGTAATGGTTAAATCAACCCTCATAGTTTAATCACTGTACAGCACAGTCTTAAGTGGCTCATAACACGGTTTCATCAATATGCTACAAATATCATCGTTTAATGAGTAGTTATGATAATAATGAGAATAAAATACTTCAGTCATGTAAAACAGTAAATTAGCCTAACTATGCACAGTTTGTGGTTACCAAGCAACATAGCAACGTAGCATTAATGTAGAACATGTGGTCTCATGTATGGACGTTTGCATTTTACAGAGGCTTTAAAAATGGACTGTTGTGTTTATGCATTAACATAAATGTGGCCTCAGCCTCTCAAAAACTAGTCCCATGTTCCTCCTATTGACTGCAAACCAAAATCCCTCTTTTCCAGAGTTGAGTTTTATGAGCTGAAGAGATGTGTGGTCTCTGACGATCTTTTTGTCCTGCCCAGCTTTCACTGCCTGTAACATTTACAATGGGGTGTGAGATCAGTTGAGTTGAGGCAGGTCTGGTATTCATTAAGCCCTAAAGTCAATGTAAGGGCCTCTGGAGGTGATGAATTCCCACAGCAGATGTTTTCAGATGATTGTGATGTCACAGGAGAACGTATGTTCTCAGGAGCCTTTGTTAAAGGATGATGTCATCATTCCCGATAAGGGTGGAGGCAGATATTTGAACTCCCATGTATTACAACAACAAAGGCCCTCTTCCAAGAACTTAAGATAATCGATGACCCGTGTTAACATGCAGGTTTTTCCACTATATATCTTTGCATAAATCTAAAGGACTGTAAAGGCAGCATTAGCTTTTGAAGTATTATTAGACCATAATTTTGTTTCTTTAACCTCAAATTAAGAATAAGCATCGAAGCCAACGTTAAAGCTTAATGTGCCGTGACGGTTTCTGTAAAGCGTGTGGCAGTCGATGTTTGTCATAACAAACGGTTTGCTTGTGTTGTGTTTAGGCTGTAGCGAGACATGAAACTCAAGTCAGAAACACAATAGACATTATCCCTGAATTTCTTCAACATTACTCAAGCTCTTTGGCTGCAGATCATGGGAGAGGCAGGTTGCACAATACTGTAATGCTGGATGAAGCTCATCTGAGCTGCTATGCCGTGAAGCTCTGCAGCTCAGATTCTCGTAATTTACTCTAATGGCTCTTCATTGATTCCTCATTACTTTCGTCACGGTTCAAAGCATCAGTTAGTTGTGAGAATGTTTCAGGGATGGATAGAAAACGCCCGTAACTATTGATTCATTTTTCGGGCAACAAATCAATGAGCTCAGAAAAATCTTTACTTTGGTTTGTTTTGGAGACAATGATTTGACTTCATTTCTTGTGTCTGTTGCAAATGTTTTTCCAATTTGGAACAAACATTCCCAACAGCATGTCATCTAATAATTTGAGGTTCTCCCATCCCCTAAAATGCATCTGAACTCTACAAGGTTCACCTTACCCCTTCACACTCTTATCTGCTTCTTTCTGAATGTCTACATTTTTTACACTTTTTGTTTTATACTTTTTATTTTTTAAATGTAATCTTTGGCATCTCATTTGCTGCTTCTGCACATTGTGTGATGAGATAAACAGATTTTAATTGGTGAACTTGAAGGTGTTTCCCATCTGGATGTGGGTTCGAGTTTCTTACTATGAGGAACCCATCTGGAAAGGATCGGGCCACAAGCAAGGTTACGAATAGAGGTCTGGTCATTACCACAGGGTGCAACTAGTGTGTGTGTGTGTGTGTGTGTGTACGTGTACGCATGGACTACCACGCCCTGCAAAGATTTTTGCTTTCCTAACCAGAAACTGTCAACAAAAGAGCATCGTGATAAAGTACAATGGTAAATCCACTTCCAGTTTAGCAGTTTAGTTATTTCCAGTTAGTTCATTAAACCATTAGAGCTCTTAAAAATGTGTCACCCATGTCTCTGTATCCTGTGATTTGGTTTGAACACCACGTGACTGTGTATCTGTGTGTGATCATGAGTCTGTTATTTTTGCTCTTACTGCCAAACAGACTTGTGGGAAACACACAGATAGATGCCTATTATCCCTTAGGGGTTGTAATGTATGTGGCTGGGAATATGTTTGTGTGAAATCTGATATTTGGGCAGCAGTTAAACGCAGGCAAACAGAACTGACGTATGATTTTAGCTAAGTGCATATTGCCAAAATCAGATGATTAGACTCAAGCTCCGCCTCCCCTTTGGATCAATTTCTACAACAGCCAAGAGTTAAAAAATAGATCTTATTGTGAAATGACGCATTTCACTTCTCAGTTTAGACAGCAGCATCTGGTACCACAAGGAGTTTTTTTTTCCTCACATAGCTGTTGAAAAGGCACGAACAGATAAAAAGAAAACACGAAATAAGGTTTTGGAAAAACAGATGCACGCGAGCTGAGAATTTTAAGACTAGAAGTGTGAACCGAGAAGATTTTCTTCCTCATTAGACTCAGACAGAACTAACAACACAGCTTAAAGATGAAAGGCTTTGTAGATACTAGGTGTTCTGCAAAGTTCAAAACAAATTCTGAATGGAACATTAAAGCTTTCTCTGGTCATTTTAGAAGCATCTCCATTGGCCTAAATACTTTTGGCAGAAATACTAACAATATTAGAAATTAACAGCTTTTGTGGAGGATTGGACAATATGGGTTGCGTCTCATTAGAAAGCCTTATGGGTAATGTTGTAAAATAAGGGCTGGATATCTATACCGGCTTTTCTACTGACTTTATATTTTCGTGTTTAATTAAGGAAACAGTTCACCAGAAAAGTAATAAAACGTTTTTATTATTTACTCACCTTCATGTTGTTAAAAACTTGTATGACTGACTTTTTTTCCATGAAGCAAAGGAGAGTTTTTGTAGAATATCCTGGGCCACTGTTTCCATGTAAAGTGAATGAGGACTTGCATTAATGCTGCAAAATAACATAAGAATGATCACATTGGTTGTTCTCACTAGAACAGATTATGTGTAAACTTTCACACAAAGCCATTGTGTGGTCTTAAAAGACTTGGATTGTAGCTCATGGTGAAAATAGACTCATCTGGATGTTTTCTGGAATACTGTTTTGGAACTTTTCTTGGTTATTTTGGAGCGTGACACTCATTCACTTTCATAATATGGAAAATGGTGGTTTTTAGATACTAGTTAATGTTGACACCTGATTTGTCCATCTGGTTCTGTTATGCTCTGCATTAGCATGTGTAATGCCAACAAAAGCTAAACTAAGTCTCCTCTGCATTTTTCTCTCACAGGTCTGCCTGTGAGTCAGGAGAGACCCGAAACGGTCCCTCAATCTAGAACCCCATTACAACCCAAAAGACCTTATATTCCTCATATTCACATACCTTTGATAATACCTCACAGAACAGTACCTGTCACAGCTCGTCCCCATGTGCGCCAACCCCACTATCCACACCACCCCTACTTCCCCCAGCTGCCCACCAGCCCCAGGCAGCCCGGCCACCCTGTACAACCCAACCAACCTGCTGTGCACCATCCAATGGTGGTCACAGGACAAGCCGGCCCACCTGGGTATGTGCGCAGAGTAACAGTCAGACGGGATCAGACCTCGAGGGACACAAAAACACCCATCACAGGATTTGCAGGTGCACCAGGTATGATGGAAAAAGATGATAGTGGTTTGCTGACGTTCTCTCTAAACTCTAAATCAAAAGAGTTCTTGCAGTAACGTTAGTAGAACTATTTATATAAAACGTTATTCTTAAGTAGTTAGTGGAATTTTTTAAAACATTACATAATTAAAAATGTTTGAATAATGTTTTTAAAACCAAACGATAACGTTAATACAACTTCTAAATAACTGGATGTTTTAAACGTTCCTAGTTCTTTAACATTTTGGAATGTTAATCTAATGGAAACATAATGGAAGTTTCTAGCTTGAAGCATCAATGTCTTTGAAAAATCTTTTCATCTTTTTTACAGGCTATGCTGCTTTCAATCCAGTCTCATATAATATGAAACAACCTCATTCAGGTAAGCAGTAATATTGCTGCTTGTTTTTGGAGTTCTTTTGCTTTTTATTGTAAGTTCTTTTATTATTTTGCTGATATTGTTGTTGAAACACTGAACATTGGCCATTTATTTCTTTAATAGTTGCTCATTTTCCCTGGAATCTTGCACACCAAGAACCCATCGCAACTCCAGGTAACAAAATACAAATACAATACAACAAAATTACAATTAATCCCCTATTGCTTTATGGTGCTTTTGAATAACATATTCATTTAGCAAGCACATGATACATGCAAAATTATTGCCTTATATGGTAGGGATTTTAAATGTAACTAGGGGCCAGTTATTTTACATTTTGTCATGTTAGCGAATGCCTGTCAGCTAGTTAAATTGTAGTTTCACCACATTTTAATAAATTAACCTATTTTTGCACCTCTTATTAGTCTAAACACACAATACTTTTTGTCAAGCAAATTAAAAAAGATCAAAATTGTGTGTTTGTCAAGATTAGCTTATAATGAGTGAAAATGTCTCTTAAACTTACATGTATGTCTATTTTTCACAACAGTGTCACAGCAGAACTCCCTGATGGACCCTTTTTCCTTCTCGGCTGGCCTCACAAGACAGACTTTCTCAGGGGATTTTGGTATCATCCGCTTTGACAGGGTGCTAGTCAATGATGGAGGACATTATAACCCTCAGACAGGTAAGACTTCCCTATTTAACACACCTGATTCAAGTCATCAGTTCGTTAACAGACAACTCAGAACCAGAATGAAGATCCACCCCAGATACAATTTTAGATTGTAAGAACGTTTCCTTAATGTTTCCATTAAGTAACAAAAAAAGGTATATCAACATTTAAAATGTCCAGTTTTTTAGACATTGTATTACCATTATTGTCTGCCCAACCCACTTAAAAGTAACGTTTTTGATATGTTAAAAAATGTTCTACTAACATTACTACTGTTTTTTTTTGATAATGTAGAAAGAACTTTTAGAGGACGTTAGCTAGTGTTCTGAGAATGTTCTCTGTTAGCTCGTCTGCTCTGCGTAGTTTGTGAGATGTATAAATTCAATAACAACATGTTCGGTTAAATGCTAACAATCTATAAATCACAGCCGGCCTATGCCATAGCCCATATAACCACAGCCTAGGCCTCTCAATGTAAATTTTCTCAGTATGTAAATATTAGTACTAGTTCCACTACTTTGTAGCTTGACTTCATAAGTTATTGGATGTAACACCATTTATTATGAACATATTAATGTTTGGTTTTAGTGCCTTATGTTTTCAGTACTTTGTAGCAGTTCTTGGCTCTTTATATTTTACATCAAGCGGAACCATTTTCATGATATCCCAAGGCCAGCTTAAATCCTAAGTAGTATCTTACACTAATAAGATACTGAGTGTTTTTGTAGAGGTTCTTAGAGACTTACTAGTGTACTACCCATATCCCACTTTTTCTCCTCTGTAGGGGTCTTTACAGTACCCGCTGATGGTCGTTATTTGGTCACCGCTGTTCTCACGGCCCCGCGGGGTGAGCATGCACAAGCCGTGCTCTCCGTGTCCAATCGTAGCGTCCAGAAGTTGGACACCGCGGGTTACTGGAGCGGCCACCCGCGGCTGACCCGAGATCAGTGCGCATGTGGCGGCTCTGCGTCCTTCAACCTCATCCTTCCGCTCCGGCAGGGGGACGCGGTGTCTTTGGTCCGCACCGCTGGGAAGCTGGCGGTGTCGGAATCAAGAGAGATCCTTTCCACCTTCAGCGCTATTTTCCTGTACTCACCTCAAGCCAAGAGATAACCGATAAATCCCTGCAGAGATTTAGTAACATGACTGTTTTAATGCAAGTCTACATGCGACACGCAAGTCTAGCCATTCATCGTGCTGCCTCATATGTAATATTTGCGACTATGCAATACAGTTTGGCTTTGGTTATTTATCAAACTGAGTCACTTTTGAGTTTGCAATTTGCCAATATGTATTTTTAACGGAGGAACGTGTTTATAGTATTAAAATACCATCCCTGCAATAAATGTGTGCCAAAGAAACAGAGCATAGCATTAAAGTAATAATCTATATATTTGCAATAATCTATATAGTTTCTTTTTAAATTGTGAACTTAACAAATGTATAAATGTTAAAGGAGGTTTATATATTTTTACAACAATAAAGCAACAAATGTATGTCGTTTCATCCTTTTAGAAGAATTACATGGCACCCACAAAGTTAAGATAGCAAGGTTTCAATGTGAAAAATTTAGTTTTCACAGCCAGTATTTTTATTGTAAAAACTTGCCACAGAGAAAACATTTCTTTGTAGAGATTAATTTCCTAGACAGTTGCACTTTAAAAGAAACAGATGCAAACATTATATTAGATATTATATTAATGCCTTACAATAAGGTCTCATTCATTACCATTAGTTAAAGCATTAAATAACATGAACTAACATAATGAGCAACATATTAGTCAATACAAATACAATTATTCACTGTTCACTCACGTTAGTTCGTTTGACTTTGTTAAATGATACATTTGGTTTTAAACGTTAATGCTGATGATTAATAAATACTGCAGAAATATTCAATGTTAAATAATGTAGTAAACAAATGGAAGATTTATTGTAAAACGTTACAATATCGTCTAGTGAATTCTTTAGTTTTGGGCTTGTGGGTTGATTAACTACAAACTTTGTGCTATTCAGCAATTACTTGCTAAAGCCACATAATGTGTAATTGAAAGGCGATAAAACTCATTTTCCCCACACACTGGCTTTTCTTCCAACTGCTAAAATTAACACTAAAAGGGCCCTGAAGTTTGTAATTAAAACAAGTGTTGATGTGTTCAGTGCAGTAATTCCACTAGCAGCTTTTCTCTGTAAAAAGTCCACAATGCTTGTAGTAAATACATCTTTAATAGATTCATAAACATAGTCCAAACCATAGATTCTTCTGTAAATTTATACTACGATTATTCATTTAATGATATTTATGCTGGTCAAACTCAAAGTGAATCTTTACTTCAATACAAAGAAAATCACACACACAGTGTCCAACTACAAATAAAAGCATGTAAAACATAAGGCATCAAAAAATGACGAGAAATTAAACCATTCAGCACTTACAACAGCAGTTTTAACAATTTTTTTTTTTTTACATTTTTCTTTGTCTTTTACCATTAAATGTTAAGTTCATACAAGATGAGTGTGTTCATCCCACACAAGAGGTATTACTTTCATAGAAAGAATGGGCTTCCTTTGTTAACAGTTAACAGATTTCATTTTCAACTAAAAACAAGAAGAGCAACACACACGTGAAACCACAACAGTCAATATCACCATGAATGCCCAGATATTTCCCTTAATAAATGATTTGCTTAAACGAATACATAAAGAAATTTCATTGTGCTCTACTTTTGTACAACTACTATTAACTTCAGCACACAGTGCTCTAAAATTTAACCTTAAGACATCTTGAAGAAACTTGACCAAAGCCCAAAGTGTTACTTAAAAATTACGGTGAGGCAAGAGCCAAGACATTAGTGACCAGCAACTGAAACAAGGGCTCATAACTTCAGTCAACGTACCCATCATGCATAAAAACCCCAAACACTTCCTTGACTTGCTCATCAACTTCAATGTTTTGTTATAATAAAAAATTGTGAAAATGTACAATGACGTCTGAAACCCTGGCAGAAAGCATCAATAAATAAAACAAATTATCATAGTTGTATTTCAAACGATGCATGCAAATCCTGGTTATTGGAAAACAGAAACTTAAGACCTTTGAAATGTCAACTGTTTCATACCACTTCCACTTTTCTCCTATAGGCCACAACCTGTGTTTAAGGTATAATAACATACTGTCAATACCTTCATAATGAAAGCAAATATATATACACTCTTCATAACTTAATACAGATATCTTGCTGAGGTTTAGTTTAAAGATTAAGTGCTTAAATCCTCGCACAAGAGGCTGCTGAAAGGCTTCAAACGATTCCATTTCCATCATGAGTTCAGTGCAAGATGATCTCGTCTGACTTCCTCTATTGGCTGCAGCTGAAAATTGCTAAGATATTTTGCAGCGACCAGACGATGAACGTCAAAGGATAAACGTTCCAGTATCTGAGATTCTGAGCTCATCTGCCATGCATATTCAAACTCTCATACCTTCGTCGCATTAAAGGCAGTGCATGTTAATTAGTTAATTCTAACTAATGCCGTTTCATACAAATAACCAATGCTTGAGGAACATAAATTGGTAGTTTAAAGGAATATCTCTTGGTTGTTAACAAAATATAGCTTTATGCCACTTTAACCTTATACGTACCCAAACATCTGCACAATTGTCTCTCAGGTTCATTCTTCTAGCTTACAGGCCATTTGTCATCTAACTAACACTAACTAGTACTGTAAACATTAGCCCAGTATTTGATAAGCCCATCAGCAGTAAATTCCTTCAGAGCTGAAGCAGCCTAACTCTTAGCAGCTAAATCAAAATGACACAGGTTATAAATGTCAGACTTTGTTGATGATCTCACCAGACAGAACAGCACAAAGTACTTTTGTTTGTGAAAAATACAGTGACTTTGTGATGTGTTGTTCTAACTTGGAGTTGTCCCTCACGCTAGTTTCTAAACTTCAAAAGTGCTTTTGCGCAGTTCCCGTGTCCTGGGTGGGGGAGGGTGCCGCCTTTATTCGTCAAGAATCAGAGATGAGAGATGTTTAAGGGTACCAGCTAAGTGGCACTGATGGCAGACTGTGAACGTGTTATAGATTTAGCAACTGAAAAAGGGCCTCCAGAGCTGGTCTACAAAAGCAGGTCCTCAGGGCGGATTTCAGGGATAGGCTGCCGCCAAAAACAGAAGGTACTGAATTCTGGGAAACTGAAGGCTGAGCTTTGTTCTTTACTCAGCAAAGGAAAGACATGATCCACCAGCTCACTCAGTCTGCTGTACCTACAGACAAACAAACAGAATAAGAGAAAGAGTGTGTGAAACAGCTAATCCAGAATAGACACAGGCCTCCAAATGAACCTTGGAAATAAGTCTCAAGAAGCTCGAGAAACAGAGAATGAGAATCCAGATTCAGTGCTATCTTCAACCCAAGCTGACTTCAAGGTGTTTTAATGTAGTACAGAAAATAGATTTGCACACTTACGAGGACTTGTTGCCCTTGGTTTGCTCCTGTATCAGCTCTCCTTTGGGGTTGACTGTAAAAATCCTGCAGAGTGGCACTCCAACCTCTTTGTAGGCGAAGACGTCCTGGAAGATAGAAAAACAAGATTAGACTAAGATCAGCTATGGTCTGTCACTGCTTTTCATATCCAGTAAATACTCCAAATTTCCATTTTTATACCAGCCTGAGATCCTGACACTCACTGATTTATTATGCAACAGATAAATTAGAGTCTGCATAAACAATCAGTGTCTAACTCCACCCAAAAATGATAATTTATTCAGCTGGAAATGATCAGCAAAGGCTCGCCCACTGCAGCTGGTCTTACAAACAGAGACCCAGATGTAGCCTGAGGGGACAGTGTTTCTAAGGCAACATCATCAAAACGCTAAGCCTCAACCTTACATCCACACACTTACCCGCTGAGGTCAGCATACATTGGCACTGACCACGAAAAGAAAGTTTAGTGCAGTCCAACTCACATTCGTTCGATTTCCAAATGCGGCATAAAAGGGATGTTTGTTTGGAAGGAAAAGGTTCTTGATGTCAGCGAGACATTCAATTTTAAAGATTTCTGGCTTCTTCTCAATCACCTCCCTTTAAAGGAAACAAAACAAAGACTGAGTAAATGAAATCAAGCTCTTGTGAAAATTTAGCCCATGATCCCACAAACTTTTTACATGAATTCTGACCAGTCAAACTATGAGGTTTGCCCGGTACCTGTGAAAAGCAGAGAAGAGGCTGCTTGGAGAAAGCATGAGGGGTCCACGGGGTAGGATGATACCCCTGTCGTTTACCCACTGCAGATACCCTCGTGTCATATCTGCCATGCCAATTGCCCTGGCTGAGCAGTAGAGGAATTTATATCCATTTCTGGAAAATACAAGCATGTTTTATCTCAGTTCCATAAAGAGATCCTGACAGTTTTCAAGACTCCTAATCTATCTTGTTTATGCCCTGTTAGTGAAGAAAATACCACCAGGATTAATCAGAAACTCACTCGGCCACAGAGTGGTACAGTTTTGCGATGCCCTGATGCGTCCAGTCCTTGCCAAACTGAGGCAAAATCTGCCCAAACACGTCTGATCTACAAGCAAAGAAACATACAGTTAAAAAAAGACATGTTTATGCAGACAACAAAACAACAAACAGCAAAATCCTACAGTGTGTTTTTGTTCTGCTTGGAAAGAAGTCCAGCTTCATTCAGCTGGGGTCCCAGATATAGCTGACATTCTTTGAAGGGAAGAGATTTTTCTCAGCCTGGGCAAAACTCGGTGTCGTCTACTAATGAGGATCTTCTCCCCGCTTTAGCGTTTTATGTCAGACTCGGTCTGAGTGGCATTATGGGAAAGCGAGATTTAAATTGGCTCATTATGGTGACAACCTCCTCCTAGTCCAGCCCTGGTCTGGACGCACCCCACAGTCGGCCTCCCTGCTTCACAGACTCTGCGAGATGTTTCAGGCAAGCAGGTCAGAGAAATAATAAGCTGCAGTCAAATCTGTCTGTTTGATGTTGCCACCCACGAGCCACCGAGGGCACGAGTCTGGAGGCGGAGAGCATTCGTTTGCATAGACACACTGATATTACAGCCGGCTTTGCAGTAATTAAAAAACCAAAGCCAACGGGCCCGTATTGCACTGGTGCTGTGAACTATCAAACGGCCTGCAAATCTGAGGGAGACGTTGTCCTTAAATCGCACCTTGTCTTTGTCATTCCAAGCATTAGTAGAGAGGGCTGCAATGGGAGACCATTATTAGTAGTCTAGTTATTTGCTCACATACTCTAAGTGCTTGTTTTGATAAAGTCAGCTCTGCCTTGATCTATAAAGCCTTTTTGGTTTTGGCAGTAAAAACCAGGTGGCGAGTACGTCTGCGGTAACTACGGGAAACGTTTCTGCACACCTCAGCCTTTTTCCCTTCACGTTTGCTACATGTTTGTCTTTGTTCTTTGCATGTAAACAACAGTCAGACGTTTTTGTTCATAAATAAAGGCAAGATGAAAGCGTTTCTCACATACTTGGTGATAGTTCCATCGATGTCTGAGATGATGACTTTATCATCCCAGTTCCAAAGGTAGATGGTGCCTTCACAGCGACACGTGCCCTGATACTGTGTAGTGATGCTGAAAGTCACGTCATTGGGTCCTTCCTGTAACTTCAGACTAGCCTGTAGGTAAAGTATCATTCATTATTCACAGATCAATGCTAATCTTTGCTATACGAGTTGCAGCACATAAAATCACAAGACTAATTGCCTTTGTACCACAGACCGGATGGCTGGACACTGCAGGCACTAGCAAAGACGGCATGACTTAAGTGCTACTCAGCAAAACATGCCCAAAACTGCTGCTTTAATCACTATGCATTCCTACTATTCAATTATTAACCACTGATTTATTTGGAACTGAGCCCTGAGCCTTAATTTATACAATGCAGTCAGCTAATTTACACTACAAAGTCCTCATTCATTTATTAATGAACAGGCCTAGGCTTGTACACTTGTCTGAAGCCGTCTCTGAAGCTGCCAACAGGGGGAGCTCTGGTGCAAACCAATGACACAAACCCTTGGAATGAGTCACTGAGTTGACTTTTACATAATTTCTCAGCAGGAGACTCAGGGACAGCTTTAAACAATTGATTTTTACAGAGGCAGAAACGCAAAGCAAATGTTCCCTGAATACGGTCTTACACCATAATCATCACGGTTCAGTTTAGCTTACAGTATTTTTACAGAGTTGGTTCACCCAAAGGGATGGTTCACCCAAAAAAGTATTTTATATAAAGAAGATATTTTTGAGAAATGTCTTGGTCATATTGTGTCCAAACTTAATATTTATTAATAAATATTAATAAACCAGCCACTGTTGTCTGGTTACCAACATACTTCTAAATATTTTCCCAAGCATACTCCAGAAGCAAAAAGTTATACATGATTAAAATGACATTGGGGGGGTGAAGGATGGAACAATTTTCATTTTGGGGTGAACAATTCCTTTAAATCGCTTTTAAAGAGACTCACAATCTGGTCGGAGGAGAGACGCAGGGACTTGCGGTAGGAGTGAGTGGAGGTATGACCGTGGGGCTCGGATTGGACCTTGCGCTCTATTGATGATGCAGCAGCGCTCACCTCTTTCCCCTCCTCATCGCTGGACGAATCCCTGGTGTCCACTCTGTGCAAAAAGAGAACCTGTGAACTAAATTTGCAAGCATATCCATGTTCCTAATTTAGACTACAGGAACACCACAGAGATTGAAGTGACAGAAAGTAGGCTGGACTGTCCTGATTCACTTCCTCTTGAGGTGGAAAATCTTCAGTCAGCAATCAGAGAAAGGGACACGGGTAAAACTGATACTTGTATCTTTTACTGGCTGGCAACTAGCTGATACAGCTAGTTTCATGTTAGCATCTATAACATTTTGTTTCATTTCCAAGTTTTGTTTAAGAATAATCACCAGTTTCTTATTATCTGCACATATTTCATGAAAACCATATTCTGGGTGATAGCAACTGCACTTCCTGTCTAGGTCATTCAGCGATTCGACTCACTTGCGGGAATGGCTCTCCAATGACAAAGAGGAGCTGCTTTCATCCAGCTTGGACTGTTTAATTTCCAGCTTTCCAGTGCTTTCCGACTGTGAAACAATACAGAAAAAAACATGTATAGCAGCTTACATTGCCATGTATCTAAAAACACAAAAAATAAATTCACCAACAAGTAGCTTTAATAATACATCTGTGTGTACACGTTATAATTTGGGTTTGTTGTTCAGAAATGCTACAAAACTCAACTGTTAGCTCAATAACTCAATGTTTTCTATTTCATGACCTCTAGTGATGTTTTTCTCCTCACATGCAGGTTATTACTGGAGAGATTATAAGCTGCCTGGCCTATTTCTACTCAGAGGCTGTAAAACTCACACTGCGGTGTTGTGCTAGTTACAGAAGCGCTGTATGAGGTCAGCAAATGAGTCTGATGAATGATGTCTGAATGACTGAAAAAGCTTTGTGTGTTTTACAACAAAGATACGCCCTTGTCCTTTTGTTCAGGCGATTCCAAGAACAAGTGGTGAAATTAAGAGAGATTAAAAGAGCAGTAACTGCTTAAAGGTCTCTAATAAGCACTAATCAATGAGTGAAAACAAAACCTTTGTTCAAACGAAGCAGTTTTTTGTTCTTTTGATTTACAGAACGCTTTGCAAAGGATTACAGTGATCTGGTCTAATGGTAATCTGGTTTTACCTGTTTAGTAGTGCTGTCTGCTCGTTTTCTCCAGAACCACCAGCGGCCTGATTTCTTAGGCATCCTCTCTTTCACCCAAGCTTCCTCTGTGGCCTGAACAGATAATTAACAATAGATACTTTATAAACTTCAAACAACTGTCCAAATAATAAATGACACTATTAAGACGAGCAAATACCTTGGGTAAATTCTTCTGAAATGCCTGCAAACTTAAGATCAAAGGAGCAGCCAATGTCCAATTGTAATACCTAAACAAACAAAAACAACAAATAACAAATGCAAAGTATGTATTCAGTTTAATATTTTGGCCCTGTTCCAAAGCCTAATGACCTGCCAGGTGCCTTGTAAGGGCTAATCTTAATAATCATGGAAAGATTTGACCACTTTATAATGGCTCCAAATCCACCCACCCGCCTTTTGAAACAGCCTTTGCGTTGGAAAAGCACCTACGTAGGTGCCTAGGAAGGCAGCTCACTCGGTTTTAGAACGAAAACACAGACTTTGTACAATGCTTGAAATTCAAACCAACCTGTTTCCTATTTTTACAACCAGATTTGGATTGTCAATGATAGCTGGATTCTCAGCAAACTCGTGATACGTGATGAGATGCTCCATAAATTTTTCTGGAAACAAGCAGAAAAGGTGTTAACAGAGAAGACAAGCTCCAACCTATCCCAACACGCCTGCCGGGATGTTTCTAGCGGTTCTAAAGCTCTTGATGAGCTAAACTCTGCAGGTCTGCTGACCTCGTTGGAGACCCCTGACCTGAAGCATAAGTGTGATTTCCTATAACAAATGAACTAACACACCAGATAAAGAGATACCTTTGGAAATCTCGCCGTTCTCACCGAGTCCTCCACACAGAGACAGAGTGACATCAGGAAGATCACTGGCTGAATCAGACAGGCACTCAGTGCCACTGTCGGCCGCAGCGCTGCCAACAGACTGCGGGGACTGAGACCCCGAATGCATCCCAGAGTCCATCCAGTGCTTGGAACTGGGGTCAGACTCACTGCATGCACACACAGCATTAATGTGCATTACAAAGAGACACTTGATAAACGAATAAATATATATATCAAACAAATGAACTGCATTCCAGCTGCCATAATCTTATCTGAAGAGCATGCAGGTGAGATGTACGATTGCCTTTCTACCTCTTAGGAAAATAGCGAGCAGCAACATCGGGCTCCAGCACTTTCAGGTCATCCAGGTAGATGTCCTCCGGGCCTTGGTGCTGACTCCTTTTTGGGACTCCTGAACAACAAACTTACCATCAGCATTTTAAGTTTAAAACGGTGATCTTACCAGAACAGAAAGTTTGGAACATTGGAAGTCATTGTAAAAGCAAATTAACACATCTGCATTAATGCAGTTATGGTAATAAACTGGTAATGGTAATAAAAATATCAGTGTCTTTTATCTTAGTGTCATTGCCACAGTATAATACAAGCAATAAAACCTGTTTGTCTGTTTTACAGTGATTTTACCAGTTTACTTATTGTTTTCAATAACTAGCTCTCAGCATGCTTTAGCTGAACTAGCATTATCATGACAGCCATAAACTACATTGATGTAGATGCCAGAGGTTTTTTTATCCAGCACTCATCAATATCAGACTTAAGCATATATCACCCACAACTTTATCTCTGCTCTCACACTTCTGCTGTCAGATCAAGATCAGTCACTGATAAGCCAATCAAACCACAGGCAGAATTTCCTAGAAGGTACCAAATAAAAACTTTAACAAGCCCACCTTTCTTCTTGGAGGGTGAGTCAGTCTTGGGACCAGCATCTCCCATGTCTCCACCAACAGAAGCTGAAGCAGGAGGGCTGTTTGAGGGAGTGGAGGTCATCACTCCACCAGGCACTGTGTCCAGGTCAGACTCTGTGGGAGTTCGGGGGGTTACGGGGGTGCGGGGTTCAGGTTTAACTATGGTACAG
>JAZGTK010011221.1:0-15785 GCA_036877625.1 Ambastaia sidthimunki | reverse complement strand
ATATAAGAAACTGTCTTACTTGCGAGTCTCCACATGTCTGGCAGTGGACAGGAGCGACGGGAACTGGGCATCACTGAAGATCTCTGGGGGCCCTTGAGTTGGACCTTTCTTAGTAGATGTTAACCGGGCCCCTGGGGGACGATACACACCAGGTGCCTTGGGCTCAGGAACTTCAACCTCCTCTGGAAACAGAAAACAAAATACATTTAGATGGATTTCATAATAACTGTGTCTGCAAATTAAACTTGATTAATACCTAGTGTATAAATGGTTATGGTAATATTACTCACTTACCAGGAACAGCAGCTGAAGGAGGGGCACTTGATTTGTTCCATGGCCCAGAGATTTTATCACCACTGACCAGGATAATCTCACCATCCTCTCCCACCTCCTCTTTCTCATACTCTTCCTCTTCCTTTTCATCACTGTCAGAGAGAACAAACCACCATTACTCTCTTTACTTCAACATGGAGGCGCTCTTATGTGTAAACCATTGCCAACATATTTAGAGAAACACACTGCTATCAAAACCCAATGATACAGGCTATAATCTGGGACTTTTGCTGCAAAATGACAAAACAGCAAGATGTCCGGTATCTCCATGACCAGGGAAAAGTTCTAACCTCATCTGCAAGGCCTGGAGTCTCAGTCCACTGTAGTCCACTTCCTTCTGCTCAAACTCCTTCCATTCTTCATCCTCCTGAAGATTTATGAAGAAGCATTGAAGAAAAACAGAACATATTTTTAATGCTGGTTAAACTATTAAACTCTGCTCTAGAACTGTGTGGTCATGGTTACCAGCTCAGTACTAACGTAACTTTGTGAAGCATTCCAGAGAGGCAAATCAGAACATTTTGTCACAGTGTGAAATATTTTCCCACTCCTGAAGTTGATGATGAACCATGTTTTGAAAAACTAAGTGTGCAAAGCATTTCTGTGACTACAGGAGTTACGTATAATGTTCAGTTCTTTAGTATATTATTAATAAATCCACCAGGCAAACCAATTGGCAAATTGCATATCAACTTTTGCAATGAAATGCAGAACAAACAAATAGGACATCTCTCTTCTCCTTGCCAGTTGTTTTTCATTTCTCAGATAAGTTACAAGCTTAATATTAACTGTATATCAGAAACAATCTTCTATGACAGAAAAAAGCAAAATAGTGCCTTGATAGCGTTTAATAGAAATCTCACACATATGGGTAAATAAAGCTATGAAAAAATCTATTAATCTAAAACAATTACAGCTCATACAATCACAGATATAATAATTTACATAGAAACGATCTTATGTCATTGTGAGATATGCAGTAGATACAGCCTGGCATAAATCGACACTAGTAAAGGTAATACTATTTAACAAATTAACTTACATTTACAATCATGCTTTTGTCCAAAGCGAATTACAGTGGATTCAAACTGAGCTACAGAAACACCAGCTTGTATTACAACTCATGTTAACACGTGTCTGTTTTTGTACATAACAGTCTCTGAAGAGAGAAAGGAGCATATGGCGGAGTGAAAAACACTGGCGCAGTAATAAAACAACTGCTGGATGACAGAAGATTGATTCTCTATGGGAAGAATGTCACACCAGCAAACATGTGTCACTACAGGCCAAAAGCTGCATCATTATTACCACCTCATTTAAACATTGACAGGGTCACTATTAGAAATGAAACAACGTTGTAACCTCTTTTAAAAATCTATAGGATATATTATTAATGCAAACACATGGAAACTAAGGTGTACTGCATCAATACAATCAACTGACAATGTGCATAGACATGCTTACAAAAAGGTAAACATTTTATTACTGGCTAAAAATCAAATTATTGGTCAGGTCACAAAATCTAGTGAACACCTAGAGCACATTTCTGGGTGCGTTCGCAACGCCCGACATCATATGTGATGATATTACAGGCGTGTTCAAAATGCTAAAGCCCCCACGATGCACATAAATAGGGTCTAGACGGGTGTCTTACGAGGTTTTATACATGCATGCGTGTTTTGTTTGAGATGGAGGTTTGAATTAGAGTTATCCATGCATATGCATTACCTTCTCCATCTGCGCGTCTTGATTCTCACTCTTCGTCGACTTCTCCTTCTCCTTTTTCGTCTTTTTTATGACGGTCACCTGCTCCTTTCCTTTGCCTTTCTCCTTCTTTTTCTTCTTGTCTCTTTTGGCGAAGAAGTCATCCAGACTCTTTTCCACGCCGGCCGGAGCCACATCCGCCATCTTATTCGCAAATCTCTTCCACTACAAACTAAACAAGCTCAAAAATGATCAGATCGTCGTCTGAAACGAGAGCAAACGAACCCTTGCGTGCGTGTCTGCTCGATATTTCATGCGTTTCATGTGTGTGCTCAGGGTTAAAGGTGTGCTGGGAGCAACGTTACACTCTGACCAGCTGAAAATGTGACACACTCGCCCAATAAACCGGATATTGTTGCTTCCTATGCTTATGCAACCCGGATGGGAATGCAGTGTTTTCATTGACAACTCCACTGTCCAATCGTTGAGCGACCCTGTGAATTTTCCACCAATTATATCGCAGCGTTAAGTCTTTCACAGCAGATTGTGCAACTGTTTAGTCATAGTTGGGTTTTAGTTGTTATACAACATATGGTTTTATTTTTAATGGTGGGCACACTGGTGGTCTTTTGAAAAATAAACGTTCTTAAAGCACATGTTTACCTTTTACTTGTTGCATTAGTTTGTCCACAAACAATATCAATAACTTACACGTCACCACATTCATTTTTATTTTAGTCACACAATTTATTTTTATTTTATCAGACCTCAGATTATGTAAATTGTGTTTGATAGCGTTCTGTGGTGGAAGATGTATTTACAATTTTGGAATAACATGGCAATCAGGCTAAATGCCTAAACACACATACACACACAAAATATTTGTAACTTTTGGACAAAATTAAAGTTTGATTGTAAAATGGATGGAAAATGATCTGCCAATTGGTGGCATGACTGTGATTCACAATAGCCACGTCTATGTCATCAGTTTGATCAAAACCACTCAATGCACTCAGAAGATATGAGACAATTTCTGTTTCTAATAAACTGTAATAAATTTATTGCCTTACCATGACAACACTGTTTGAGATATCGCAATTTAGCATCTTCAATGTCTTGGATGTTATAACAACGACACCTGCAAAGTTGACCAAGTCAATACACAAGAGTTTTGCAAAGACACCGCCTGATTTTCATTGTATATGATTTCCATCAGATTTGTTGATACGGTATAAGAGAACACTTCAATTAACATTAATTCCATAACGTTTTGTGGTGAGTGTGGCTCTAGGTAAAAATTGTGACATCATAGTAAAAAATGACGTAATAGGGCACATTGAAATTATCTTAAGCCAAAGAACATACATTCAAACAGTTCAGAAGTCATGAGCATAAACGTGAGTGAAATTTAAACTGTTGGTTGCGCTGAAGGGTTTAAGGTAGAGACTCCAAATTGGCTATGGTAACATTTCAGACTGTCCTCTAACTTTGTGCCAAATTTCACAACTTTTTACTGGTTCTGTGGGCTGCCGTAGATTTGAGTGTAAGAAGAAGAAAATTGGTACCAAGGGAAATATTTGTGAAATAGTAATAGCAGTTTGTGCCATAAACATGCTATTAAATGTTTGTGCCCCTGCGACATCCTTTAAATGTTTAAGGAACCCTACATGATGACGAGGGGACGTTCTGCCGACCTTTTTTTTAGCTGGGATGTATTCTATGTATTTAATGTATTCTTTAATTGTAACTTTCTTGTCACATCATGTACCATGTATTCTATTTTATTTAATTATTGTTAAGCTGTACAGTGTTAGAAATTTCATTTTTAAAATACATATAATATAAAACTGTTTAAAAAACATTAACAAGTGATATTTATTATTTCTCAGTTTTTCATTAGTTATTATAATCTTTTTATATTTTTTATAAATTGTGTGCCACACAATTTCTGTTCAGTTTTAGCCTACATATACAAGAATGATCTTTTCTCACACTTTGTTGTAAATACTAGCAGTGTGCACCCTCTCCAACGTACCCTTAAAGACAGGCACATACAGGAAATGATACAGCTTAAAGCTCATCATATTAAGTACAGCATCACTCAAAGACACATGAAAAAATGCTGCAGAACTTGACAGTACTCTTCCTAATTTGCGTTTTCTTCACTGGTAAGTTGTTTACATATTGTACTCTATCTTTCCATGGACTGAACATAGGCAAAATAGTTTTCATAGTGAATTTGCATATAAGCATTTGGCAGGTGCTTTTATCCAAACGTACAGTGCATTTAGGTTTTTTGCAAGTCTTTTATTTTTTTTAAACCCACAACTTTTGCTCTGCTAACACAATGCTCTAGCAGTTTTGCTACAGGAACACAAGTAAACAGTAATCAAAATTACTGCATATGTTGTCCTGTACTTGTACATGTGTAATGACAATAATGTTGAATCTAATCTAAAAAATTGATTAACATTAATTCATTTTTTACCAATAAAGCTTACAATGGGTAATTTATTCACTAATATGAAAAAATGTTATTATATATTTATTTGGATACTGTAAAACAGCTTAATAGTTAACACAGCCTTATCTTTTATGATTGTCACAAGTTATGTCAACAAAGATTTTGTCATTTAATTAATTATAAAAAAGTAATTCCATCCCTGTAATATTTTCTTTCCCTGTAACTGTGTGCTTGATTCAAAACACAATGTAGCATCTCTCACTGTATTGCTGAGTATTCCACTATACACTATACTTCTTTTTACTCCTCATTTTTGCATACTTTAGAAACTCTTGGAAGCAAATCCATGTGTATGTATGAGGCAGTGGGCAACAAAGTTGTGATTTCACTGGATAATGAAAAAATACTTCCTGACAGTGACCTGTTATGGACACATAATCAAAAAAGGGTGTTTGTAAAAAAGGGCATACAAGTTAGAGTCCAAATGCTCAACATAGACCACGGAGGATCCCTGATACTGGAAAATGTGCAGAAAAAACAATCTGGGGAATACAAGGGACAACTCTATGCAAAAGACGGAACATTAATAGAGGAAAAAGTACAACAGCTTTGTGTGCAAGGTATGTACCGGTTGTGTAAGTTTGCTGCACTTTTCAGCTAAATGATTATCTCATTTCTCATCTATAAGACTATCTGTGTTACTGTGTTACATACTTGGTGTTTTGTGCATTTCAGAGCCAGTGGTCAAACCCACAATCATGGTTAAGTGTGAAGAAAACAGAGCCATTCTGACTTGTAAAGCTGCAAACAATACTGAGATGCTTCTTGTCTGGATAAAAAACGGAATAAAAATGTTTAACCTGGTCAATCCAGTTTTACACGTGAACTCATCTGAGCTCCAACATGGAGAAAAGTTCTCATGCACGGTTGAGAACATGATTAGTAAAGAGACATCAACGGATGTTCAGCCAATGTGCTTTGGCGCAGGTACAATATATTAAAACGTTTAAAATGTTTTAATTATTTGTTATATTAACTTATAAAATACTACATTCACAATATAGCACAGCCTTTGTGTCTCATACAGCTTAAATAGAAAATTTTCATTTAATATCCCATTTAATTTACCTGCATACATATGTACATTTGTAATTTTTTAAAATAATTTATTTAAGGTAAACATGCTACCAAAAACAGTGAAAATGAAGAAGAGAACAGCAGCACGGCAAATACAAATGATGGTAATTATCATGATATATATTCTTCTCACAAAGTTTCTCGTTGTGATATTTCCAGTCACAAAGTTGCCATTGAGGGCATCTGTCCCAAAGCTCCTTTTGTCATTCTAAATTAATTTACATTGATTTCCTCTAGCGGGATATTATTACAACTTATATGGCTAAAATATTATTGTAAAATAATGGAATACTTGATTCTAAATGGTCAATCATTGTATTTGTTAACTGTATCTTCATGCAAATAAAGGATGTACCATGTACCAACTAAACATTTAACCAATTAATTAAGCCTGAGTTAGCATTTGGATTGAAAAAATGCCCTCAACTGACCTGGTTGGATTAACCCAACACATGCTCTGTCCCATATTTAAAAGCGACTGGGTTTAAACCCAACTTACATAGGGTTGTTTTAACCTATTTCAGCACAGAAAGCAAATTTCTTACATAGCTGTGCTAGTTTAATATCTGTCATATCATGTCCTGTCATATCACATCAAATAAAAACTTGCTGTACAATGTTTTTTTGTAAGTAGCCATATAAGTGTGATGTACAATTAGCATTTAAAAAAAAACATTTAAAGATAAATATGACAAATATACTGTTATTATTCATACAGAAAATAAAACCATTATTTTTCTATGGTAAATGCATCAATTGGCATTTGCATTAAAAATAACGCATGATATTAGCATTGTTGATCTCATTGTTTCATGTGTTTTCTAGATGTGTCTGAGAAGACACTTTTATTTGGTTTAGATTTGTGGTGGATGTTGGTGGCCCTGACTGGGGGAGGAATTTTCCTTCTAATACTCATCTTGATCTGCATAGTCTGTGTTTTCCGTTGCCGCAAAAGAGAAAAAGGTACCATAAACTGTTCTAAGAAACACTCATTCTAAGAAACATTCACTATTTTAACAAAGCAAATGGGTACATTTATGTGTTAACTGCAATTTGAACTCACCACTATTCTCCTAATGCATAATGATCCCAGTAGCAGAGATGAGAGAATGAACCACCTCTGGCAGGTGGGAAACAAATTACTAGTAGATAAAAAAGAATACACCAAGCCAATAACCAACCTGGGTTTGTTTTACATAACAATGGGTTAAACAACCCAGCATTTCTCAGAGCATAGATATATGTTGTATACAGCAGTGAAGACATATATACAGCAGTGAAGACATATGGAAACCTTGACAAGTCACCTAAACAAAATAGGAAGTGCTGTCATATATCAAAAATGTATCTGAATATTCTCAACACCAATTTATCATTCAAAACAATTTTACATTCTGCTTTTAATGTCTTTTGCGTGTAGTGGAAGAAGATTACCAGCTACCTTATCTAACGACAGATCACAACAATCAGTCTGATAGCCAGTCTGATCAGGATACTCCAGCTCAAAGGACCTCCAAAAGCAAGCGTCCTCTTCCACCCATACCCAGCCCTCAGTCTCCCCCATATCTTATACCCTCATATGAGTAGAGTAACAAAGCCTTCCACATCATGGAAGACCATCATGCTAAATGGAACATTGTTTTTATATTTTATTGACACATACACAACCAGCAAAAACTCACCAAGTAGCCCCTCTTTGCCTGGATTGCAGGTCATCGCATGCTCAACCAGCTTCATGAGGTAGATCCTGGGATGCATTTTACAATGTTTTCTAAGAGTTCCCATGTAGGCTAGACGCGTTAGCTGCTTTTATCTCACTATCCTTTCTAAGTCATCCGGTTTTTGGGCACAATCTACAAAATCACTTTCAAACATTTAAGATTTTTAAGATCATATAAAAAATAATTTCAGCCAAATATGTCCAAATGTTTAACTGGTAGTGTACATTTGAACTCATATGTATGTATTTGTATTGTTTTACATATGTTTTATTACATTTCAACAAGCAAAATGTCAAGATTCTGTAATGTTGAGATACTAAGTTACAATAAGTCAGTTTTTAAGCAAACATTCCACTGAAACTAGGTCATTTCCGCACAATGTATGTCGTTACTGCATTACATGCAATGATTGCACTCTGGCTACGACCACCTTTGTACAGGCAGGCAGATCAGACTTTGCACTTTTCCTGTTTTAACTGATCTCAGCAAATTGTGGTCGCAAGATCTGCACTAAGATACAGCACGCATGTTTTTCCAATGCCGCAAAATACACAGAACAATACAAACGCATGTAACAATTGATAACAATTATATTTGCTAACATTAGTCTAGTTCTTAGCTAATGTTAATTTCAACATTTTCTAATACATTTTTTTGAATAAAATGTTTTCAACATTCAAAGATTAATAAATCCTATAAACAAAAATTGTTCCTTGTTAGTTTATGTGACCTTACTGTACAATGTCAAATGCATGTCAACAATACTTAAGATATCACAAATCCTTTTGGAACTTTATCAGCCGTGTCTCTACATTATTATGACCAAGTCTGAAGTGACTTGGCTAAATGTAAGTTGACTATTTTTAAGTTTGTTTTAAGTTTGTTCTTCCTGTTGCCAGTTAGTGGCGCTATAACAGTGACTCACAATAGTAATATCAGTGTCATCAGAAGACCACAGTAACATTATTCCCCAATTTGACAAATTGTTAATGCATGCTGTAGATATTAGAGACTTCCATTTTTTTTTTGTCTAAGGCCCTGAAAACAAAAGAATAAAAACAATAATAGCCCTAAGGTAAACAATAGGACCCTTCACACTTAATAACAGGCATTTGAAAAGTAGTAAAAATAAGTAAAGGCATGGTTTAACGTTTCAGTATATTTGCATTAGTGCGTATGTAATACATCATAATAATGTGCAAAACAACATAACAGAAACTTTAACAAATAACAGCATTCTAACATCCAGCCATGTGATTAAGAGGGTTTAAAAGCACTACAGATGTGGATGAGTGGATGATCCAGTAAAGACCACAGTACATCTCACTGACCAGCACTGTGAATAGAAACGCTTCATTCAGCATACAGAAGGAACAGGGAAAATTCTGGAAAACTTCAGCCTATTTAAATGAGAGAGGGAAAACTGTTCATGGTAGTTTTTTAAACATTCGAATAAATGAATTTGTGCAACACTTTGCACAAAAATTACAGTCAGACACAAAACCACAGAAGTACCTTAATTTTTTAAAATATTTTTATTGCTCAGCAGTAAAAAGAACAGTGCTACAAAAGATTAGACATGATTTATAATGTGTAGGTTTTTTATCAACTGAGCATTTATTCTTACTTTTATACTTACTCTCCTTACGAATTTAAAACTCATGCCCGCAAACAAATAATAAAAACGTAGCAATAAATGAACTAAAACAGAACAATAAGAAAAAAATCTACAAATACATTTAAACATAAAAAATAACATTCCACTAAGTACACAGGAAATGTAATATGTAGAATGATGTTATGATCAAAAAGCATATTACCAACTTCAGTGGCAAAGAAAAAAACATACAAAATAAAATAGTTTCTCTGTATGACTTTCTCATATTTATCTAACACACTCTATTACATCCAGTGATATCAACATTCATCTAAAAAACTGTACAATACAGCAGTAAGCACTGGAGAAGTAACGAGAAATATAAGGAATTAATTTTGGTCTCATTTATTCTCTAAAACATCATCCTTTAAAGTTCACACAATGGACAACAAGACAGACAGAATCACACATTCCCTCTTCACTCAAAAACATGTATTCTAACAAAATATATATATTTAGCCAACTTGTAAAGCAATAGTAGTGCCATTTTTCATAGAGCATGACATAAACAAAGTAAATAAACAAATAAGTGTTAACATACAGAATGCATTTCCACTACAGTTATATGATGCTTATTTTGCTCATGGAAGTTACAAACAATTGAACAGAGACGTTGTGAAATGTAGAGAAAGTACTGTAACGTTACCATACAGACTGCTTTGTACTGTATGAGGCATTTCATTGGCATTTAAGCATTTTTTAATTGTTTGTGCAACTGTGTTAAGAATTTTAGGGTGTCATAGGGTATAACAACCAAATCATATTAATATGACTGAAATTCCATTTGATATCTTGTCTGAGGACACACATACACCTCAAAACCAGAAAGATGCATGCAAAGAGACGTTTATACGCACACAAAAACAGTGAACATCTTAGGAATGGGACATTTCTTTTTGTCTTTCGGCTGGTGACTTTGAATTTCTTTATGTCATGATACTTTCTCCATCAAATGCAAATAAGCAGTCGACTCAGTCTCCACCATGAGTGGAGTGAGGGTTACCATAGCAACCCAGTGGACCCATTCCAGAACACTTCCAAAATCAATGCCCCTGCATCCTTACGTACAGAATTCAAGTGCGCCAGGCTTTTATAAGTAATCATATTAAGTGTCTTGGGTCACACAAACATTCTCAGCATCTGCATATCACCAAAGCCACTGTAACATAAGAGATACCGCACTTGCTGTTTTTATTCAAAAAGACATAAAAACTTTTATCACAATTAAGCGTCTGTAAAAAATCCACATCAGAAAAATATGCAGGGGTTTCCCCTCATAGTAAATAGCATTTGTTTTTTTTTTGTTATATTCTTTAAGCTCCTTAAAACCAGTTTAATATAATATAAACCACAGTCTGAAGGTTCACCACATATATGTATTTTTATATACCTTTATTTATATATATTCTTAAAAATGCAAGCGAGGAAACGGGAAAAGACAGCCACCCACATTCTGTCTCCATCTGATGATGTCATTAATGTGACCAGACAGTGCGTCTAGATGTCAGAGGCCTTGTCTCTGTTGATAAAAAGAGTCTCTTGACAGAAGGGGTTAACCAGAACCACACCGCTATCACTGTAGTCACCATTAGGGGGCAGAAACGTCTCTTGTTCCTAAAACACACAAATTTTCCAAAACATTAGTACTGTGTACTTGGCTTTAACTCTGTTAAAGGCTAGTCACTGGACAGCTAGTTTTACAAAGCTACATACATACAGTTAAAGCAAAATGAACAGGTTTTCCTCATAGGGTGTATTTGCTATAGACACATATGCTAATTTCCATGGTGTGGTGATTGAACTGTATCGCCATGGAGACAAGGGATGGGTTTTGTGTGAAATGAAAGAGAAGAAATGAAGGGAGAAGAGGAGCAGGTAAAACGGTACCTGTCAAATAATCAGGATTATTGAGTAAAAGATAATCTATTTGGTCATATTAAATGGGAATATTCCTTTAAATACAACAAGGGTTTCACAGAGATAAGGAAGTGGATATCTTGTTTCTCTAAGACATATAAAGGTTTTTATGAACACCTGAGGGTCACCAGCATCCTAAACACGATTCTTCATCATCATCACAATCCTGTCACGAAAGCAAGTGCGTGAAAATGAAAAAAATACAGCATGGAAAAGATTAAATGGAAAAAGGGAGTGATAGTAACATTATGAAAATTAAGTTTTTTGTTGTCTCTCTTAGTTTAGATATTGACTATTCTACACAGTTTTAAGGAATTTGGATAACAGCTAATGTGCTTGGAGCCCTGGGGCTTACACACAGAAAGCTGTGTTAAAATGTTCTGTCAGCCCAGGTGTTCTAGTTTTTGGTTCCCTGTCAATACCTCAGCTGTCTCCAGTGATTGTATCTCGCGCGGGAGCTCCACAGCATGACGAGTGAAGTAATCCATGGTGATAGCGTCATTCCAGTAGCTCAAGTTGTTCTCCTGAGATGAAGACTTCTTCTTTTTCTTCATACAGCATACGGTAAGCAGCACGGCTGAAGAAAAGAACATGAAATAAAAAAGATGCGGCGATACATATTTTATATCTAACCATTTTCTATTTTAGCCTCTATATCTATCACTTCTGAATTTTGGATAAAGTGTTTTAGAAAGTTGTGGGCAAAATGTTCTAGGCCAGGAAGGGAATGTTCTCATCTTGAGTTCCTAAGGAACGAGCTTGTTGTGGGTAAAGAATTTCACTTTAAAACTCTATCATAAAGAGGGAGAAATAGAAACTGGAGGAGGTGTGATATTGGTTACTCACAGCATGAGGAAACAGGCACGCTAATGGCAAGAACCAACCACACAATGTCCATTTTGTCCAGGCAGATGGTGTGTTTCTCATGAGGGGGAACCAGTGCAGGACCGGAATGGTTGCCCGACTCCCATGGGCCCTGCGTGGTGGCTGGGACCTGCCTGTTCATAAAGCTCCCACTAGCTGTGGAAGGCGCCTTTGAGGCATCTGAATCATTCGCTGCAGGCCATGAGGCATCTGTGCTGTTGATAATGTCTGAGACGTTGGTCAGGAGGTGGAGGGACTCAGTGGTCATGCTGCCACCCGAAGTGTCCACCTTGTTCTTGTCGGTTGTCGTTATGTGTTTGGAAGGCGGAACTACAGCTGGGGGAGGACTCTGGATGTCAGTTTGTGGCATTGCCTCTCCCACCGTTTCCAAAGGGAGTGTCGGTTTTTCAGTTGAAGATACATCACGCAAAGTGATGGTGTGGTGTGGAGCCGACTCATCGGCACTTTGCCCTTTGTGGGTTCTGGCAGCTGAAAAAGATAAAGATGATAAAAGCGATGATGGATATTGAATGGGATTGGTGGGTTTTTGTGCTCCCATTTCTTCAGTATCTGTGGTGTCTGGGAACAATTCTTGCTTTATTTCCTGGTGGCCTTTGACACCAGGGGTCACATCACCTTTGGTCCCTGAGAGAAAAGAAAGTTCAGAGCCAGAATTTGTGCCCTGATCTTCACTGTCCAATTTGGTAGCATTGATCTGCTTTCTGCTGATCAACTCAGAATGTTCAAACAAGTTTGGTGCATTTTTACTGATTGTACTTGGCTTATCAGTATTAGTGCTAAAGTTCAGGGCTTGAGTTTTAGCAATGAACAGTTGGGGTGTTTCTGCTTTTACCAGATGAGGGATTTGAGATGGTTCCTGGTCCCTGGAAATAAAATCATGTGTAGGAACAGGATGGACCTTATCGGCCACTACTGTTGTTGTTCCTGCAGTCACAGCAATAGCCTGGACTATGGTAGAAGTTACAGTGGTCTTCGGTGTCTGGAGTGTGTAGACAGCAGAGCTTCTAAGGATGGCTTCGAGAGAGGGCAATGGTTGGTGATGAAGCTCCTCACTACTGGAACCTTCTTGCCAGCTAAAGGGTCCTGGTGACAGTTTGGTTAAAGTTCTGCTGCTTGTTGACATGGAGACAAGATCTAGAGGAGCCTGGCTGGGATGAAGCTCCTCTGAGGAGAAAGCCAGCCCAACTGGCATTGACAGAATCAGGAAAACACCTAAGAAAAATAAACACAGTAAGATGTAGACTGGGATAACACATAAGAGCACATAAGTTGTATACATAGCCATACTGTATCTATGTCCACTTTCAAGAAGAAAAGAGAGAAGAAGAGAGGAGAGGAAAAGAGAAGAGAGAAGATAAGATAGAAGCTTGAGAGAAGCTTGCCTTTTCTTTTTTATATGCACAATAATAGTACACACACATATATACACATAACCACAAAGAAATTTCAAACATACAAGTCTCTTCTATAACACCTGAGGTCATTGTTTCATCAACATCATCTTTTGTTGCTATAGAAACCAAGCTACAGATCTTAGAAGACGAGAGGTAGCAAGAGGTGAGACTGACAGAGGAATGACATATGAGAAGACTCAATTAAATGTCAGCTGCTCAGCTATCATGTGCTTATCTTTGCATAAGACATTTAAAGTGTAAACCGCACAATATGTTCCAAACCCAAACATGAATTGATTACTCCAGCTTCTAATTTAAAATTGTAAAAATATAAAACGTTCTTGCATTGATTAAGGACAAGATAGCACATTTTACTCTTTCTACCAGGGAGTTTCTTAGTAAATGTTTTTGAATCAGTTGCTTCCTTCTTGATCCAAACCAGCCTATGCTGAGAAAGTGTTTCATGCCAGAAACCTACATGACTATGACAAGCGTGCTACAAAACCCTGCTGAATTCAAAGTCCATGGACATTGACAGAATTTGCCATTTCCTGTTTTCTTGGACTCAGACAGAAGAATGCTGAACCTCATCTCTCATACACCCTTGCCAATCCAACCCAGCATAAATAAAACATCACCCCCATAAATAAAACATGAATTGGATCATTTCACAACAAAGTGGCACGTTTAGATCAGACACAAGCTCCCGACTCGCTCCCCTCAGTGCATATCCTCAACAGAATCCCAGAGCATTTAACAAGCTGCTCTCCAGCACAGATCTGAAGGTGCACACAGCCATAAAAATCATCTGAACATGAGCTCCCTGCTCCAGCATAAACACTCCTCTGGACCTTGGCTTTTTTTTTTTAAATCATAGCAGTCTTATTAACAGAGTCATGTTTTATATATAAGATCAAATGGAAAATATGAAATGCCTGGAAATGGCTTTCAAATCTGATGGCATTGGAAAAATCTGATTATTCAGTAGTTTGTATTATTTCTTGGTATTTTGAAGCCACTTTTGATCGCCCCTCTGTTCCCTCTGGATTGTGGTAATGTGGTATTGAGATTATTAGTCAAAAATAAGATACATCAAAAATGGACAATCTCATAGAATGTTATGAACCATAAGGCATCACATGCAGAGTTTACATCACAGAATGCAGAATGCAGCTTTTGGAAGTGAGAGGTTTTTAAGGATATATAGCATTGGTTTATTGACCCCTCTTATGTACAAGTTTATGTGTATGAGTAGGTGTGACACACATAATAATTTAGCCAATAGGATACATTTCTGGACCAACATCGTCATCACATAATTAACCAATCAGATTTTAGGGTTAGAGGAAGGGCATGAAACAAATACTTGTTCAAATAACTGCACAGAGCTGTTTATTCAGCATTATGTGAACAGATAGAATTTCTGCCTGAGCAAAAGTACAGAATATGTTTCAAATTAAGAACAAGATTTTTAACAGGCATAACTAGTTTAACTACTACTAAGTGCCTCAGGCAAAACTCTTATTAAAGATATCTCTCTGAAATGTTTGCCACTAACCTGGTGTACTTTGGTAAATCCAGTGTTTAGTTCTTTCTTAAAATGCTGACTGTATCTAACACAACTTTATTTTCAAAGATATTTGTAGGAACCTGAGCACACTGACTCCTGGATGCTGCATGAAACCAGCCAATTATGTTAAAACAGGTGAACAGACCTTGAGCAGCCAGTGGAGTTTCATAATTTAATAAAAATGTTGTTCCAGGACCAACAATGGATGATCCAGGAACATGTCCAAATCAGTTAAATCACAATAATGCACATGATGAAAGTGTGTGGTTGTACTTGTGCATTAATTGAGCAAGTGAGAAATAAAGGAGAGACAAAGAGAAAGAATTTGTCATAGTAGTGTTTTTGCTTTAAAAGGGCCAAGGTTATCTCCCATTTATCAATGAATGACTCACTCTCTAGTGACATGGATGTTGCCCCACACACACACACACCCACACACACTCCTCTGACTCACAGTGTAGTGAGGGGGAGAAAGGAATACACATTCTACATCTCTGTGTCAGTACTGGGCACTTTGCAAGATTGCATTGTAGCTCAAGGTGTATGAATGTTCTGTGCTACATTTGCATTGTTAACCAGTATCACCATGATTACAAGCAGCTACTGCTTTTTATTTTAACTAGGTAACATGACAGCAGACGCCAGTTTAACTGCGTTATTAAAACTTCACATATTCAAAACCCCACCTGCATCTGTCACTGTAAATTCATTGCAGGAAATGCGAATAATACGAGCTGCTTTCTCAATGCAATTTATTTTGAGATTAACAGCTATGATATCAATTCAGTTCTGCAGGTCAGCATTGGTTCTTTTATACCCATTTCAAACTTTACATTAGCCGTATTCCAGACAGCTTCTTTACTGGTGTGCACCCAAGGTCTAAAAACCACTTTCACACCACCAAACAAAGTGAATTCTGAAATGGATTGGGTCTGCATCAAAAGCTCTAGTGTGAAAACATCCTTACTCAACACCTCACACAACATCCACAATGCATGTGTGC
>JAZGTK010011220.1:0-15785 GCA_036877625.1 Ambastaia sidthimunki | reverse complement strand
TTCTTCTTCAGAAATGCAACAGTAGCTTTAGATGTGTGTTTTGGATCATTGTCGTGTTGGAAAAGTGCACGACGACCAAGTGCACGGAGTGATGGCAGCATCTACTCCTTCAGTATAGAGCAGTACATTGTTGAGTTCATGATACCATCAATGAAATGCAGCTCCCCAACACCAGCAGCACTCATGCAGCCCCACATAAGGACACTGCCACCACCATGTTTCACTGTAGGCACCATGCATTTTTCTTTGAAATCCTTACCTTTACGACGCCATCTAGTTTTAAAACCATTAGTTCCAAAAACAGTGATCTTTGTCTCATCACTCCAGAAATCTTGTTTGCAATCAATGGCCCACATTTGTGGGAGTATTTTGTAGTATAGTATCTCATAGAAAATGTTAAATGTTAAAAAAAAAATAAAGGTTTTCTGACAAATGTAGTGGGGTGTACTCATTTATGCTGAGCACTGTATGTCCACAGAGCTGCCCTGTGACAAAGATCTGATCAGCTCTTTGTCTGTTTTGGTCACCCTAAGCGTGGTCTCCCCATGATCAAGCAGACGCTCAGTCGTTGGATTACTGATGCTATTTGCATTGCTTATGAGTCCTCTGGCCTCCCCCCACCTCACTCGGGGTATGGAGGCCTCTATGGCCTTTTATGCAGGTGTCCCTATTCAGGACATCTGCGACGCTGCGGGATGGTCCACTCCACTAACTTTTGTAAGGCACTATGGCCTTGATGTCCGAGCCACTCCCGGCTCTTCTGTTCTCTTGCCCTAGATCTGTCCAAATCTACACAGAGGGCAGGGAACCTCCAGTATGGCTAGTGGGCATCTCGTTCCCATAGCGTTTTCCGATGCAGCTCGAGTTCCTGAAAGGGAACGTCTCGGGTTACGTATGTAACCCTTGTTCCCTGAAGGGAACGAGACGCTGCGTCTCCTCCCATACTTCCGGTACCCCTTGCCCACGTTCGCTTCATTCACTTGAAGCTGGGGGTGTGCGCTAAAGCACGTGCTTTATAGCTTCCTGGTTGTGACGTCACCCCGCCTGTGATGTAGTGCTCTGTAATTGATTGTGCGACAGGTGTTTCAGAGCGCATATTAGCTGATGGCGCTCCCATAGTGTTTTCTGACGCAGCGTCTCGTTCTCGTCTCGTACACAAACGTAACCCGAGACGTTTTCCCAGATGAGATAAATTGGTCACTGGTAAACTGGGAGAAGGCTTGAGTGGCTTAACTAGTTACCTACAGCAAACCCTTAAGTCTTTGTAATCACACCAGATCTCACCAGATTTTCAGGTTTAAAACACATTAACTTCTAGCTTCAAAAGAAACTGACATCACTGTTTAACAATCTAAGAGTTAATAAAAGATCTATATCATTGTAATTGGACCCCTCTATTTTCAATGGGTGTGTTCGAAATGCCAGATCCCTTGATAACTCTGGAATTTATAAATAAGATGATGAATGGAACGATTAATAAATAGACACGACAAAATTTTTTCAGAATAATAATTCTGAAATAAACGTGTTAAAAACTACCTGCCATTACATCCAAAGGATAACTGATAAATAACCTTCTAAAAGAAGCTAAGATGATATCTATGAGGAAGAGGAAGACATACACCTGTCAGTAATAGTGACAAACACAGCTAAAATGAAAAGAAGATGTTTATTGTTTTATGAAAAGGCAAAAGCAATTCTTTCTTGGCAGAGGTGCTCAGATTACACCAGGCTGATACTGTCAGATGGGAAATTACTTTTTTAATATTCTCATAAATACTCAGCTGTAGTACATACAAGACTACCCACCTACCACTACCTATACATTTAAACCCCCTACACTTTCCTATTTTAATGTTGTTGTTATCTATCACACCACCCTCAGCTCTGTCCTGGATAATGTGGCTGGAAAGCAGAACGTACAAACATGAATTTTAGGGAGAACAGAGTGAAACAGCAGTTGGTTAAACATGTTGGCTTGGATTGTTTTAACAGGTGTAACAGATTCATAGCCTGAGGGCAGAGCGTCCACAGCACAAGCTGCTCTGAATGCTACTTAAACCTGTGCAGTGTGATGCCGTGAAAACAAGAGAGAATAACCAGACTGGTGCTCTTAATCCTTGTCATTATACACACTTTATTAGTGGCGTTTGGTAAAAAAAGCATCACTATAACTACTGCTCTTACTTGTGCTGGTGGAATTAAACAAATCCATAACCCTGTTAGTATTAATCTTTACATGTAATCTAACACTAAAGCAGCACACTAGAACAAACACACACTAAATCACTCAGAACACCTGCAGACCATGTGTTAGCAACCTAATAACCTGAAAACCTTAGAAAAACCTTAGCAACTACATAGCGGCACATAACCACACAAAACATCCTAACAATATAGCACGAATCAAAGTCCTGAGATGTGACTGCAGCCACAGAGTTGAGATGGTAGAAAAGGGCTTTCTGAGTTTGACCACATCTGTTTGCAGAGTCATTATGATGCAGACACACAGACCAGCCAGAGAGATCTCAGGCATAAAGCCAGTTTAAACCTCCGGATACCCAATACACCTGCTCAAACAGAGAACATCAGCGCCTAGCTGTGTGTTTGTGTACAGAGGGAGTCTGTGTTCATCAGTAAGACTAACATGAGGGAGAGCAGATTAAATGAGATGTTTGTGTGTGTGTGTGTGTGTGTGCAGTTTGCAGCTGTAGTGATGCTCTGAGGGGCAGCTGAGACCTGGAGACAAACAGCCACAGCCAGCTGAACAGATCTTCAGATTAACAGTGAATGAAGAAGAACAAATTCTATTCACACACGTTTGAACCAGCCAGTTTCTCAAGATACTGGAAGAATTTCATGAGGATAATATGTTGTTCTTTAGTGCACCGATGCCAAAGGTTTCCTGTTAAAAGAATACATCTGCACAAAAGTGACGTACTGGCGTACTGACATACTGTACATGAGTAACAGCAAGTTCAGATGAAGATGCTTCATCTGTGAGAACTGAACCTGTGAAAAGTTCTGTGAGACAATGTGTGAAACTGGCAGAAATGTATTCTGATCTGATACAGTGTTTATTAAACTCTCTCTCTCATCATTAGACAGACAGACTGACAGAATAATATTTAAAATTGAATTATAAACCCCTGAATAGGGAGAAACTAGACACACTAACCTGCACATTAAGTCATTTTTGTATATAAACAACTACATCAGTGCAACACATTTACAAAGGATACAGACTCACCTTGTGTGGCAATGAAATGGTTGGAGCGCTGGTAACCCTGCAGCAAACAGAAAGAATTATTAGTATTTGGCTAACAGCATGAAATGTTATCAACAGAGATTCTGAAAAGCAATATATTTCATATTGACATAATAATGTCTCAGTATCAGTTCTGACAGGATTAAACTGTCCTTCTATATGCTGGATATTATCTTTCTTCATAAGAAGAAAAATGTTCAGCTTTAAGGTGGATGATAATATTTTAGTGCCTTCAAGGCAAAGACCAAAACTTAAACGGAAACCACAAAATGATCAGCAATAAAGCTAATAATAATAATAGAATAAAGAATAAGCTTTTATGAACCCTGGTGTTATGCAATGGTAATGCAATGACTCACAAGTCCCTGTATGTCAAAAATAAACATTTTCCTACTTGAAATCTGATAACACAAGCAAATACTCATATGTAGCATCTAATACTGTTTGTATCATCTGATGTTGACCTTTGTGCAGTTTTAGAATTGAATTTACTGAGACCTGATCTCAGAAATGTGATGTGTCTGTTCAAACAGAACCGACGCTGCAACCTAAATGCCAAACACAAAATGTGAAGCATGAGACAGCAGGAGACAAACAGCTGTAATGTTACAGCACACACAGCAGCACTAAATGAACTACTTATATAATGACAAATCATTGTAAGCATAATAGCCATAATTATACTGTCATTTATGATAACTCAACATTGCATGTATTATTTATGAATGAGGCAAACAGAACATTATTTATGAATAAGGCAAACAGGCAACAAATCATTTATGAATGATCTCAGAAAAAAGCTGCTAATTAATTTCTTGAAAATACACAAATCAAGATGACAAATATGTTATAATTATAGATATACTTTGACTTCATTTAATACTTAAAATATCAATCTGAATAGTTCCATCCATCCATCCATCTATCGTGTTCCATTCAGAAATAATCACCCCATTCTTTTCATCTTTACCATTCACACTGTGTCCTAACTAAACAGTGTAGAAGATAAAAACAATCTTTTCCATCTTAAACAGAGATTTTGTCCTAACCAGCTGTGACGACAATATGCAACAAGCAACAGCTGATTGTATTAGAAACAGTTTGTATTTCTGTGCTGGTCATGTACTGATTGATTAGTGATTGATTCACTCATTCCTTGTCTCAGGGAACTGGGTTAAATACGTAACCTGAAACGTTCCCTTTTGAGGGAACTCCATGCTGTGTTGCTTTGCCACACTTCTTCACTTACACATGCTGTTTCAACAGCTTTGGCTTCTTTTGTGACTATTGGAGAAAGATTATTTGTCGACAAAGTCGACAAAAATTTGGACACAAATTTGATTCATAAGATATTCAATAATAACTAATAAGCAATATCAGTGTACAGCTGGTAAATATACATACAGATGAAATGGTTTTAAATATGCATATGCATCCATTCTCTGAAAGTGCCAATTCTCCACTGGGTCACAGGAGGGCTAGAGTCTCTCCCAGCATCTTGGGCCACAGGCAGGGTATGACATGGATAGATGTCAGTCCACCACATGACACACACACCTAAGGGCAATTTTGTGACTCCAGTTCACCCAATCTGCATGTATTTGGACTGTGGGGGAAACCGGATTACCCAGAGGAAACACACGCTGACACAGGGAGAACATGCATGCAGAAAGCTAGGACTTCTCCTCAGCTAGGACTCGAACCACAACCTTTTTGCTGTGAGGCAACAGTGTTTCCCACTGAGACATTCTAAACAAAGTTTAGAAATACCAGAAATCTTGAGTGTGCACAAGTATTATCTGTCATCTTCAGCTGCTAGTCTCTGTCAGCTCTATTAAGGGGAAACAAGGGGAAAGCAACTCATTCAACTTTGTTGATGTTCAGCAATCCTCAGGTTCTGTCACAGATTCTCAGCTGGACTGAGCTCTGGTGTTTTATCAGTCCCTGCTGATAAAAGCATCTCAGAGTATGATGTGGTCACCTCAGCAACCTTCTAACATGTGTGTATTTTAACAATGTGTGTATTCTAACAATGTGTGTATTTTATGGTGTTATTGCAAATCCCTTATATTACATCCTGCTTAATATGATACCTGTCATCTGTTATGTTGATTGACTACATGTTCCATAGCTTCAGAAGTAAATACTGTTTTGCAGTCTGAATACATTAACCTCTCACAGACCACTGAGAGGTAATAATGACAGATATTTCTAATGCACGTCCATTTATTCAAATGATCCAAATGTATTTTAGCTTTGTGTCTTGGATTTAGTCAACAACTCTTTATTCATAAACCAACTATAAACATAGTATCCATAAAATGTTTTATTATTATACATCTTGCACTTATTATTTGCAATAATACCATGTTCCCTTTCAGGAACTCGAGCTGCGTCTAAACGCTATGGGAACGCTATCAGCTTTTATGCGCTCTGAAACACCTGTTGCAACAATCAATTGCGGGGCGTGACGTCACAGACGGGGTGACGTCATGACCAGGAAGCTATAAAACCACACACGCTGCGCAGCTCAGGTTAGCTTCTTTCATTCAGCGAAGCGCTCTATGTTGCATATTGTTTGTCGATTGTTTGTCTTTCTATGTTTAGATTAGAAGCAGAAATAGGGGCGCAAGCTAACATTTTAGAGTGTTACGGGTGGGGATACACACACTCTTTGTGTAGCTTGTTTGGGAGCGGAGCACGCTCAGTCAGCTCTTGAGGGAGCTGACTGTGTTCATTGTGAGCTTCTCAGCTTGCATGTGCTTCGCTCCAGAAGGGCTCTCTTTGAGGGGGGAGCCCTCACTGCGGTTCCTCGCTGTGCTGGTCCCGCTTCCGTTGAGGTGGAGCGGCGGCTGCATTCGTGGGGGTCACAGATGGACCTGATGGAGGGAATTGAGACGGGTTTTTCCCTATCTCATTCCTCACCCGTCAGGTCCTCCTCCAGTTCTCTGGGGTCGGAAGCACGCTCTGCGGTTTCTTCCCCCCAGAGGGAGGCGTCTGCTCTTCAGCTCTCGTCCACAGAAGAACTGGATGTTGAGAGTGTGGATGAGCCATTCGTGTCCCCCCATTACAATGAGCTTGTGGAGGTTATTACTCGGGCAGTGGCTAAATTAAAGATTGACTGGCCCCCTGAGCAGCAGGCTGCTCAGTCTAGGAGCCTCTTAGATGAGAGGTTCCTTGGCAGCCAGCATAAGCCTCCATGGCGGAGCCTGCCGTTTTTCACAGACCTCCACACCGAGGTGTCGAGGTCATGGAATTGGCCGTACTCTGCTCGTCTGTTTGGCCCTGCTTCTGCTATGTATGGCAATGTGGCAGGGCTTGGCGAGCAGGGGTACAAGGCAATGCCCCGGGTAGAGCAGACGCTAGCCAGCTATCTGTCTGCCAATGCGGCGTTGTCCTTGAAGGCTCCGGCCCTGCCCTCCAAGCCGTTGCGTACTACCTCAATGCTTCTGGGCAGGGGGTATGTGGCAGCAGGCCAGGCTGGTGCTTCCCTGCACACCATGGCGGTGTTGCAGGCTTACCAGGCTGAGCTGCTGAAGGGCATTGATGAGCGTGAGGGCGTCACATCTGAGGATGTGATGGAGCTACGGAGAACCGCCGATTTGTCCCTGCGTGCCACCAAGGAGACCACCTGTGCCATCGGCAGGTCTATGGCAGCCCTGGTGGCCGCAGAGAGGCACTTATGGCTGACCCTGTCCAATATAAAAGAAAAGGGCAGGGTCTTTCTCCTGGATGCCCCGCTTGTGCCTTCTGGGCTGTTCGGCGATGCGGTTAATACGGTCGTCGACAGGTACCAGGAGGCACGGAAACAAGCGGAGGCGTTCCAGCGCTTCCTCCCTCGTCGCTCTCATTCCCTTGGGGCTGCTAGATAGGAGCAGTCCATTCCACATTCCTCCTCATCGCATAGGGACACGCATAAGCAGAGCATCGCCGCCCTGTTCCCCTCCTCTTAGGGTGCGGGTGACAAGACGCTCAGGTCAGAAGTCCTCCAAGCAAGACCTGAGGACTGTAATAGCCTCTAGGAGGATTTCTGGCCAGGGGAAGAAGCCCTGACTGTTTGCCAGGGCCTCAGAGGGTAGCCCCACCTGGAGTGCAGCGTGGTCCACCGCACTACACGGTGCCCGCAGCTGCCCAGGGTCCTCCAGAGACCCAGCTGTTAACCCTGCCATCTCCGGTGCTTCAGGGCACAGCAGTCTCCCCGCTATTCCCGCAGCTCATTCGACCACGATGTGGGCACAGTTGTCTCCCACTCGAATAGACTCGATCCTTGCTACAGTCACGAGAATCAAGCAGGGCCAGTCTTTCACTGTCAAGCAGTTTCAATGACTGCTAGGCCTTATGGCAGCAGCGTCCAACGTCATACCTTTTGGCCTGCTATACATGTGACCTCTGCAGTGGTGGCTCAAGACCAAAGGGTTTTCCCCGAGGAGGAATCCCTTCCGCATGATCAGAGTCATGAGACAATGTATCCGTGCTCTAGACATGTGGAGGAAACCTTGGTTCCTCTCGCAGGGCCCGGTGTTGGGAGATCTTGGTCGCCGCGTTATGCTGGCGACAGATGCGTCCCTCACCAGTTGGGGGGTGGTCATGAACGGCCGCCCGGCCCGTGGACAGGGCACCATCTTACTTGGCACATCAATCGCCTGTAAATGCTAGCAGTATTTTGAGCTCTAAGGCATTTCCTCCCAGACCTGAGAGACCGTCACATGCTGGTACGCACCGACTCTTAGTAGCCCCGTTCTGGCCAAGCCAAGTGTGGTTCTCGGATCTTATATCTCTCCTAGACGGTTCTCTTCGGAAGATCCCCTTGAGGGATCTTCTCTCTCAGGCAGGGGGCGCCATTGTGCACCCGCACCCGGAGCAGTGGAACCTATGGGTATGGCCCCTGAGGGGGCACAACTCGTAGCTTCCGGTTTCTCCACCGAGGTCGTTGAGACCATCTTGCAATCCAGAGCTCCCTCTATAAGGAAACTGTATGCCCTGAAGTGGAGGCTTTTCACTTCCTGGTGTAGAGACAGCCAATTGGACCCAGTTAACTTCCCTATTGGTACAGTGCTGAACTTTTTACAAGCTAGATTTGAGGCGGGTTTGACTCACTCCACCCTGAAGGTGTATGTGGCAGCACTTTCTGCTTACCACATCCCCATTGCGGGTTCTTCAGTGGGTAGACACCCCTTGGTTATACGTTTCCTCCACGGTGCGCTGAGGCTGAGGCCTCGAGTGCGATCTAGAGTTCCCCCGTTGGACCTGGCCGTAGTTCTAGAGGATTTATGTGCTCCCCCTTTTGAGCCTATACATCAGATCTCGGATCTACATCTGTCGGCCAAAGTGGCCTTTCTTCTAGCCATCACCTCTCTGAGGAGAGTTGGTGACCTCCAGGCCCTCTCTGTGGCCCCTACGTATCTAGACTTTGCGCCCGGTTTGGCCAAAGCATTTCTATACCCTCGGGTGGGTTATGTTGCCAAGGTGCCCACCTCGACTCTACGGCCGGTCGTACTCCAGGCTTTCTGTCCTCCCCCCTTCCGGGATAGTGACCAGGAGAAGCTAACCTTGTGTGTCCAGTGCAAGCACTGCACACTTATGTCCACAGAGCTGCCCTGTGGCGGAAATCTGGCCAGCTGTTGGTCTGTTTAGGCCCACAAAAAAGAGGGGCCAACCTGCTTCTAAACAAACTATTAGTTGTTGGATTGTTGAGGCAATCCGTATCGCTTATGAGACCTCTGGACTTCCCCCTCTTTTGGGGATCAAGGCTCACTCTACTCGTGGTATGGCGGCCTCTAAGGCCCTTTCTGCAGGTGTCCCAATTCAGGACATCTGCGACGCTGCCGGATGGTCCACTCCCCTGACCTTTGTCAGGTTTTACACTGCTGGTTCCTCTGTCCTGGTGCCTTAGGCCGCAACATAGGGCAGGGGTCCCCTCGCTATGGCGGAGTTGGCATCTCATTCCCATAGCGATTTTACGCAGCTCGAGTTCCTGAAAGGGAACGTCTCAGGTTACGTTTGTAACCCTGGTTCCCTGAAGGAAACGAGACGCTGCGTCTCACGCCATACCTCGGGTACCACCTGCCTGCGCCCGCTTCATTCATTTCGAAGCTAACCCCAACTGCGCAGCGCGTGTGGTTTTATAGCTTTCTGGTCACGCCCCACAATTGATTGTTGCAACAGGTGTTTCAGAGTGCATAAAAGCTGATAGCGTTCCCATAGCGTTTCAACGCAGATCGAGTTCCTAAAAGGGAACCAGGGTCACAAACGTAACCTGAGACATATGTTGTATGGTGTTTGATCAGTTTCTAATAGTTTTTTTGTGTTTTTATTTATCTCAGTATTATGTGTAACGCTGCTTTATATAAATCAAATTGAAAAAATTTGATTTTTTCAATTATTTTTCAATTATTTTCAATTTTTCAATTATTATGTATTTCTTCAAAATCACTTTTGAAGAAATACAACAAATGGCTTGTTGGACTACCAATGGGTTTGTGACGCCACAATACTTAGAAACCCCAAACCTGGGAATACACAAAAAGGGGGCTGGCCAAGTTGCACTTTTTCAGTAGTGTTTTGTTGTCATGTTAGAGAGGCTGTTTTCCAGTCCGATACTAAAATGCCCTGTGTTAAGCCTTCTTAAGACAGACTAATGTTGACTGAGCTGCACGCTTTCACTGTTGTAAAACTGTTTATTAGGTTCTTTCTGTGTAATACACGATTATTGGGTGCATGTGTAAATCAAATTTTTGAATGGTTTATAATATAGCATCTGAAATGTATAAGGTGAAAACAGCTGTCTTTTAAATGTGACTGTGGTTAAGTCACTTGTAAGCCAAACAGAAGCAATTGTTAAGGTTTACATGGGAGCTAAAGCTCAATATTTGACGGAGCAGCACATTCTCAAGCAGGTGACTAATCACCACAGACTAGGCCAGCTTGGCCAATCAAATGTGTTAGAAGGAGGAACTTCATAGAATCCCGAACAGAGCCTTTAGCATAGACTGGAAACAGAGGTGTTGTAATAATGTAAAATATGTGCAAAATGAAGTGTTTTTAAACAACTAAGCATGAAAACTTTCTAGTACACCACAAGGTTCAAAAGCTGTTTTAAAGAACGTTCACTCTCTCTGTTTTTTTGTTTGGAACAAGATTACAACCTTCACCCAACATGCTGAGACCATCACAACCTTCATGAAACATAAAGTCACACCTTCTCAGTTCACACTTTGCCACGCTCCTTATTTGTGAATCACTGTGGATAAAGTTCCTGCTTAATGACTAAAACAATAAAAATATGTCAAGTCCACTATAGATAAGCTGTTTTTAGATTGATTTTCCCTGAGTTGTAAATACTGTGGTCCTATCAAACATGGCTCTAATGGTGTGACTCCTCCAAAACAGCAACATCTGATCAAACATATAGTATATATAGGAATTTATATAGGAACATTTTGCAACACGCTTAAAATATATTTCTTTTATATTTGCAGCACATTACAGGAATATGTCTAAATGTATATACTGTACTGTGTATATGTGGCACTTTTGATTTGATGGGTAGATCGTTCACACACAACAGAACTGAAGTGCAGAGTCCTGCATAAGTGTCATTTGTTAAGACATTTTTGAGTTGTGTTGTGCGCACCATCATGAAATGATGTCTGAACCATCAAAATGTAATGTGTGTTTTTACAGGGTCCCTTAACCACCATTTTTCCAAATTCCAATTCCCCAAATTATACACTTATGCATTTGGCAGAGATGTGTGGCCTGGGATTGACTCATGATTGTTGCTAACATAGTGCTCTACACGAATCACAGATTATGATGCAGATTAAAGCCAATAGTGAATTACTGCAGAGCAAAGCTGTTTCAGGACAGGAGTGTTAGGCCAGTGTTTTACTGCATTTCAAGCTGACAAGTCCCTAACCCAGCCTCCCTACTAACCCCAACCGTTTTCTGCAGCTAGATAGTCTACTACTGGATTAAGAAGAAAGATTCTGTGGCATCTCCTGCTGCTGGCAGGGGCACTAATTCAGTAAATGCTATTATGTATTGACAAACAGCAAATGTGGTTGTTTGGGTTGGAGGACATTTTTATACACATTCTTGGTTACCATCAAAGGTTGTAATGTAACCTTGGAGCTGGTGGGTTTAGTTCATGAGCTCTTTATTAAAGAATTTCCTTTAATATCTAGAGAACATCAATGGAAAAATATATTGATGCAGGAACTGTATGTCCAACCCCAACTTCCTAATTCAACAGGAAAGAGGCAAAAAAAAAAAAAGTTTGTCAAAGCATTGCATGGGGTCTTGAAAGCCTGTACTTGCAAGGAAGTGATGCAATGACAGCAAGCAAAGCTAGAATAAAAGCAAATGCCAGAGAGGGATTAAGAAAGGAAAGATTTGAGTACAGAGCGATTATCAGCCTGGAAAAGTGAGTGATGAAAATACCAAGAGAAAGAAGACAAGAATACTTACTTCCCTGTTTATCCGAATCTAAGAGATCCCAAACAGTTAAACAGTAAGAGAGAGAAAGAGAGACAGAGAGAAACGGGTAAATAAAGAAAGAAAGATAAACAGACAAGTGACAAAGAAAATAAGGGCTTATGAAGTAAAAATCTTCAAAACTAACTACAAATTACAATTAACTTGTATCTACATGCACTGCCCCAACAGTTCTGCCATCCCTCCGCTTGAAAAACAAGCAAAAATTGCATCTAGAGTAATGAACTTACAATAGAACTGTATTGTATTAGATTATATTGTTATAGAGTTAAAACATTCTCTAAACCTTTAGTAGTAGAACTCTTTCATCTGGTTGTGCATTAATGAAAATGTTCCTGCTGTTAGAAACTATGCATATAATTACGTCATTTGTTTACTGGCTGTAAATGCTCACGACAAGAGCTGAAATATTAGATGACCTTACACAGTCAACCTTAGTATTTTTTATTAATCACACGTACATTAAAGCTATGAAAAAATGTTATTTTATGTTGGTTATATTCTATTGAAATGTTTATTTTTATAAAACATAGAGGAGCCAAAAATGGCGCGTTACAGGGCTGGTTTACATTTCAGTGGCAATTTTAGGGTGAACATGTCAAAGCTGATAAAAATCAGAGTACAGTAATCAGGGTGCAGTGACGTGGTCTTGTATTGTAGCATGAGCACCTGTGTAATTATCCAAAACCTGCAACTCAAGTACAAACCAATCAGCAAAAGTAATTCAGATCTAAGTTTGAGAAGTACAGCAGCTCATTTCACAAGCACTGATTATAACAACGGCCCCTGAGTGCCTACAGTCACACTCTTTAATAGACATAAAAAAATGCAGAGCTTTCCACCTAAGTGTTAGTGGAGAGATTCTGTTCCAGAAGCAAAACTGCAGAGGTTTTTATACCTGAAATCCACTGGATAACCTTCCCACCAAAGAGGGATGATGTAAAAACTGGATTTATTAGGATTTCTGCAGGTTCTTATGTGTTACAAGAAGATATGTTTAAAAGCTTTTATACAGTATATGAAATAGTTACAATTGTCAACAAAGTGTTTTGAACGTGCCAGGAAACTTTAACAGCCAGCATCCTGGGAAATTGTCTTCTATGGAAGATTAGCAACAACAAATCTTTCTGGGAAGGGAGAAGACATGTCTCTGAGTCTCTGATGTTTAATGTCACAGAGCAAAAACAGCAACCAGTCTTACGAGATCCTAATAACAGATGTCACAACCAGTCAACTACATCCCCAAATAACCATGTAGACCTTTATTCACAGAAAGCAAGAGTAAAGCACCAGACAATATGAAGGCAGCATGCACAGAACAAACTGAAGGAGTGAACAAAGAAATGTAAAGAAAAAAGAAAAACTTACATCAATGTAGTTTGCATTGACATAGTCAGAGTTTGGATCCGCCAGGAGAGAATGCATTTTGACGCGGTGACGATCTTCTATGTAGCATTAAACATTTAAAAACAAGGTCAGTGAGTGATAACAGAAACTGTCCAAACCTTTTATAACAGCAATATACTGTCCTTATATAGACGCCTCTTCCAGAACAACGCTGATGAGAAATTTATTCAGTGCTAAAAAGTTTAAAACATAGTTCCACCTAGTTCAAAATGGACTTTTACCCAATATGTGTGTGTGTGCTATTAATTTCAGTTCTTATCAGAGCAGTGTATAGCATTATGCTAACATCAAACTCCTTTGAACTCTTCAGGTAGGAAGCATTTAGATAACAGTAAGACAGCACACAGTACACATACTTGTGTGGTTTGTTACTACACAATCTTTGAACCCAAAGAACTCTCCTTTATAATATGTAAATGATATGAAATTGATTCTAATGAAGACATGCATAAAATATCACATTTAGTGTTTTATATAATTCTGTTGTTACTGTAAGACTTACGGGTCAGGAGGGTGTCATGTCTGCCCTTGGTCTTGTCTTTCTTTTCACTTATGTCCCAGCCCTCGAAAAAACTCTACAGACACACAGTTTATATGTTTGAAAAAGTAACAAGTAAACAACAAAAAAGTAGTTTGAGACTCGTCAGCCAATCAGCATTGTCATGATGTAATTTTCCTGTGTCTTGAGAGTGATTAGTCACATGGCATTTCCGGCTCAGACGATTGGTTCTTGTGTAGCCGCATGAACAATAATGGCAAATGTCACATGACCTACAGGTTGCCCTACACCTGCCAAGCACCTGCCATTGAAATAAATGGGAATGTTAATGGATAACCTTCACGAGGTATTAGAAACCCTCTTTTGTGCTAACAAGACATTAACCTTTCTTTCTGTCAAATGTAATAAACTCCTGTTGCTGCTGGTTTATGGTCTGTGTACACAGAAAGCTTTGACAGGAAGAGTCCTGCCAGTGCACACTGGCTGCTTAAATGCTTTCTAATGCTATATAATGTTTGAGCTAATGTGTGACAGCACAACCCACCCCCACCTCACCCCCCAAAAAAACAGGTGAACCACAGCACCTGGTAATTATACCTAAATGACTGTAAATGAAAAAAGCTCCCTTTGCTCTTGCATTGCCTGATGTAGTTTCTGGAGTGGATGCATTAAGGGGATGCTGGTGTTAATTTTCTTGTTGAGCACACGTGTGTGTGTGTGTGCTGTACTCAGAGATGTGATGAAGAATAACACTGTCAAGTGGGTTTAACACTTTCTTTCTGGTGCTTTAGCCAGGCAACATTCAATAAACATGCCAGCTGTGTCCACATAAGATCTCATTCCAAACTGAGCAGTCAAAACTTTACTGGTTTGCACGGTCCAGTTAACATCAACATCAGCACAGATATCAGCATGCAGGTCGTGTACTTCTGTGTTCCTGCACCAGCCAAGCAACTGCCTTTAAGAGAGAATCATACAGCTCTGTCCAGGTGTTATTAAGCTCCTTGGTTAAAAATCCTGTGTCGCATTGGCTCTGTCCCAAAAGCTGGCTGCACTTGATGTGTACATGCAGTCTTGTAGCTTCTCGAGTGCTGTAGCTGTATTTTAAACATTCATATTTTTTGTCACTTCATTGCTTTCAGTGAAGAAAAGGTGACTTTATGGAGTATATCTGGTTAGGACACACTTGTAGTCGCATTTCTGTAGGTCAAGATCACTTATTTCCCTCTCTTTCCCCACATCTGTCCTCGCGTTTTCATCAGTCACTCATTCTTTCTTCTTAAACCTAATCACATATTCAATATTTCTCTCTCCATCCGAAATCTCTCCTCTTTCTCAAACTAAAATAACATCATCAAAACTGATTGTTTTCTGAAAGTTATGAAATTTGGCACACTGATAGAAGACAGTCTAAAATGTTACCACTTTTAAGTTTCTCAAACCCTCTATAGCACCACCAACAGTTCAAAGTTTCACTCACATTTATGCTTGAGAAACAAGTCCTAGTTTGAACTCCACTTAATACGTTTGTCCGATTTACACAAAATTTGGTATATAGCATCTAGAGACACCCAGAACAAAAAGTTCTGAAAAAACATCAAAAGCTTTTAGAAGGACCCAACCAACCTCAATTAATTGGTGTATTTTGGTGTATTTGGTGTATTATATCAGTTCTCGTATACTGCGTTAACAAATCGCTACCTTAGAATTATAAGGTTCTATCTGTGTTTTGAGATATTGAGGTTTAAAGTTTTTGCAGTGTAAATACCAAAACTGATAAGTGGAACAAACTTTAAAGCATCAGAGTTACAGACACCCAAATGTATTCTAAATATGAAATATTACAATTGTACCTAATTTAGAAATGAGGAATTTTGGAACAGGTCAATTGCAGACAGACTCTTGTAACTCTAAGAACTCTGAATCGCCTTGGAATTACAATCTAACAAAACAGAGAAGATAACAATGATTTAAGAAATATTTACAATATACTCATGTAGCCTATCTTGAATATGTTAAATATATGTCTTACAAATGTGTTTTCATCTATCAAAATGTTATATCTAAGCTTTAAATTGTACAGTGTTGCGTCCGGTGAAGAAGCAATTTTTTGAG
>JAZGTK010011219.1:3738-15787 GCA_036877625.1 Ambastaia sidthimunki | reverse complement strand
GGGCGGGGGTTTGGTCTGGGGGTTTGATGTCCACGCGCAATCTAGTATACACAAAGTGCGATCGCAAATCTCAAAAGTGAAAATGAAAGTAAAAAGCGATCGTCCATCAATATTAATAGCGGTTCCCTGACGCCCGCAATTTATGTACAGTATAATTACTCAATAATATAACTGCCAGAGTAAGTATTGAAATATATACTGTGGATCGCGGGGGAATGTGGGTGGGGCGATGGATCGCGATGCTGCATCAACATCGTGATGTCTGTCAGCCATTGGCGATGGACGATGGACGATGGCCTCATCTATTGGCCTAACCCTAGTCTGTACCCTTTCCTTCTAATGACCACAGCCATGAAAGTGGAAATAATGCAAATTACCTTTCCATGGAAGTCACTGTGTGTGTGTGTGTGTGTGTGTGTGTCGTGCTTTACTATAAATCTACTGTATACATTTGTTAACATATGCTGTAGTATACATGTACCTGTTCGTGTAAATCAACGTTCTCTGGAAACATATATAAAAGCTGCAATTCGACCCTCTATCACCATCTCTGTTTGAAACATTTTTGTTTGAAAACTGCAAGTAACTTTGCAAAGTTATTTTGCAAATCAGGGCAGTAGTAAAGAGACCACTTTAAAGACAGATCTGTGTTGTACTTGCTCAATTGATTTTTTCTTCATTTTTAACTGAAGAAAGTTATAGATTGCAGCTTTAATTTCTGGAGTTCTTTAAAACAGTGTTATTTTTATCTGTCTATTAGAGCTGTGTGGTGTGACGATGTATCTGTTGCAGCAAAGAAATGTCACCTGCTGAAGATTATGCAGGTAATGACTGTGACTGCCAAGCAAAGTCACAACTAGTGGTGACCTAGAACTCAATGTAGAATTTGATTGTCTGCTGTTTGTTTTTTCGTCTGCCTGTTCGCCAGTCTGTACCTTTGTGCATCACTGTCCCAGCCAAGCTGCAGCCCTTTCTTTAGATGAAAAAACTCCCCTCAGGCAGGGGAGTCCCAGGTGGACTGCTGACGCAGTCGCCCCCCCCACCCCCCTACACACCACACCCTCACCCGCATCACTCATGTCAGGCAAGTGAAAAGTAGTACCTTGGCAGTCTGCCCTTGACACCATGCCAGGAAGAGAACAGTTCACAATAAACCGTTGCTCACTCTCTCCCTGCAGTTTTCTCGTTTCTGCTCTCTGGTGTTTTTTGTTCACAGGAAAGTTTTTAGAGCTAAGCGACACCCGGTCAGGGGCAGCGTGAGGCTGACATTTACTGCTGTAACCTTGGGTGACCAGCAACAAAAAGAAGTCAGGACCGGTTGCAGACATTTTATGAGAGGAGGCCCTCACATGTGGCCATCTGAAATCCAGCCTGGTTAACTGAACAGCGTTTACTTAATGTCCTTTCTGTTCATAGTATTCTACACTTTTTAAACACAGTTTTTAAAGTATTTTAAACAGATTTATAAATGTTTGTAGGATGGCTGGTGCTGGAAATTGTGAGTAGCTTCATTTTTGTAATGCATATAAAATCTTAAAAATTAAAAGTTAAAATTAAAATTCTTTGTAAAATAGTGGCCAATAAAATATCAGGATGATTTATTGTTTCCAAAAATAAATCTTTTGGTTGTTTAAATACATCTTTGGAGGATGCTATCAGTCCATCTCTTACTATTGTGATAAAGAAGAAAGAAATATAGAATGTATGTAGTACTTACCACAAAATTGCAAACATAATGACTATTTTTAACAATAAGTTCCCTTAAACCAAGTCTCAGAAGAAATGGCGTCCTAACTGTGAGGTCAGGACTTTGGACGTTTCAGGACTGTCTTGTCAGGCTGTTGTAACCTCCTCCTCAACCAACCTCAACAAGATATCAAAAATCCAGTGAAGTCATTTTGGTCACCCCTGTGTTTCCACCAATCATAACAACAGTGTCAAAGCTTTGTAAACAGGTCTGTCAACTTGCTATGAATTGTGTGGGGGAACAGATGGAGAAAGATGCTTTTTCTGGCAGGATTTACGTAGTAAGAGTTTTATTTTTACATCTTACGCGTTGTGTGGGGGGTTGAGAGACGCTCAGATGTCCAGCAGTCAGACAGTGCTGAAGGATTAGCCTATATGTCAGTTTACCCGTAATAATGTATAGTTTGATGCATTTATTTACTGTTTGGCACACGTTATCATCCAGTAAATAAACATCTGGATTCTTCTACGATAGGAGTGTTTCCCTATGGCATGTGTATGAAGTCGTGCTTTTTCTGAACGACTTCCAGCAGAGTTTGACTGTGTCATGATCTTTAGTTAAACATTAACCTTCAGCAACCGCCTGAATTTAGAAAAAACAGCAAGCACATACTTAAATCCTTTTCCTAAACGTTTCATTGCCCATGCCAGGACACTCCACCAAATGAACTCTGGTGCTGTATTTTTCATAAAGGTCTTTTTTTACATTGTAAGGGACATTTTACAATCTGTCAAACTATATGCACGCAGGTACAATATACACAGACACTACAAATTCTTTATCAAGAGCATTAAATATAAGTATATAACTCTTATATAAGAGTGTTAGAGATTTTTAGTTTTTAGTCAGTTTTATATTAAGTGTGTGTAGTTGCTGCATTCAACAGCTGACAAACTGTAATTATCTGCATTATGGTAAAATGTTCATAAAAAATGGTCCTATGTCATTAAATTGCAGAAGATGAATAAAGGACAGACTGCGCAAAAGGTACTGTAGCTGTAGAGGTCAATATATTGTTTGTTTTAATTCCACGTAAACGTATAAGCCAATCACTGTTCTGCAGTCCCCAGCAATTCATAGATCAATCTCGCACCCTGAGCATAGCAGTTTTAAGATGCTGTATGATTTTTGAAATATTTTATGTTTTAACAGCCTTTTGCATTCATTTATGTCCTGGCTGTATTATACTAAGACTGTGTACTATGTAAATGTCCCCTTACTCATTCTGTGCTGAATGCACTGTAATGAAGTAGTACCAGTCAAGAGTACCTACAATATTAATCATATAATAGTTACCTGTTTATCAATGCGTTAAGCAAACTACTGCATTTTTACTACTGCTTCTTGCTGTCATTTCAGATGCAGTGAGGAAACTGTAATGTCATATGCACACAGTCTCATGCTAAATGGAGTGCAGCATAATTTAATTTATAAATGGAAATACTTTAATTTTACAAATGAAACATGATGTGCAATACCTTATTTTTACATTGTCACACTTGCAATCTCAGGAAATATTTGTAGGCATTATCAGAGCTTAACCTGAGTTAGCTTAACTACCTCAAGATGGCGGCGCGTACGGACGCAGCAGCCCCTCTCTCTCCATCATCAGTGTTCAGTTGTGCATTTTCGAGTGCTTTTTGTTCACGTTCATGTTCGCATAGCTCACCGTCATCTCTGTCCAAAGCTACACTACCAGTCAAAAGTTTGGAAACAAACTAAGCGCTTCATTTCTTGACTGAAATGTTTCTTATTATCCTAAAAATCCTCTTTTCATCTAAAGCTGTTTGTTTAAAATTATTATTGTAGAGTAAAATATTATTTATAAATAAATATAATATTTAAATTTTTTTTTTAAATGAATGGTTTGGACCAAATAATGAAGAACAAGCAGCCAGTAAGGGCATAGTATAGAGGGGAACTCCTTCAAAACTCTTTGAAAAGTTTCTCAAGATAATTACTCATAAAACATTTTTGTAAATTCTAGGAAAAGGGTGACTACATTGAATATGCTAGAATATAACCTAGTTTAATTTCTTTTTAATTTTTTTAATCACAGCATAATTCCCAAAGTTACATTGTGTTATTTCATAGTTTTGAGGAATGTACTATTATTCTAAAATGTGAAAAAAATATTAATAAAAAATTAGTGAGTGTTTCCAAACTTTTGACTGGTAGTGTAGGTACTTGCTTTGGAAATTGAAACAAGGACAATAAACCACATCTTGGACAACACAGTATCTGAGGAACTTCAGGTCCTCTGTATATTCTGCTGGCCGGCCAGACGACGACCTCGCCTGCGGCACCTCACCCAGAGAGGAGATGTCAAAAGCGCTGCAAGAGGAAGCAGAAGCGAGGCAAACGTGGAGGCATCCGAGCTAGGCTAGCAGCTAGCCCACACAGACCCACGATACCATCCCTCATTTTAGCAAATGTAAGATCACTGGATAATAAATCTTTACGGAGAGGTAGTTGAATGACAACATATCAGACTCCACTATCCAGCTAGCTGGACTAACATGCTACCGCATTGACAGAGTCTGTGTTGAGGGAGGAAAGACTCGCGGCGGGGGTGTTCAGGGTGCTCATCAGCGATGCTTGGTGCCAAAATGCTGCTGTTGTTTATAATCACTGTTTTCCGCTGGCAGAGTTTGTTATTATCAGGTGCCGACCCTTCTACCTACCAAGAGAATTTTCAGTGATTTTACTCGTCACTGTTTACAACCCCCCAGTGCTAACAGCGATCGAATCGAGGCATTCAGTGAACTTTACCAAGCTATCAGCGAACAACAGACAGCACACCCAGACGGATTTCTCATTACTGCTGGTGACTTCAATCACGCAGATTTAAAGCCCTTTCTACCAAAACTTCATCAGCGCATAAACTTTCTTACAAGGGGCAATAACACATTGGACTTAGCATACATAAATAGCAGGGGAGCATACAAAGCCTCCCCCCTCCCCCCCTTGGACTCTGACCACATCACCATCTTGCTTAGTCCTGCGTTACAGACCCAAGGTGAGAGTCACCAGACCAACCAAGAAGGAGGTGCATGTGTGGCCAGAGGGGGTCCAGTCTGCCCTTTAAGACTGCTTTGACACAACAGACTGGGACATCTTCAAAGGAGCAGCAACTTACATACTTACAGCAGCATTTACAGACATAGAGGAATATACTGAGGCTGATACTGCTTGCATCTTAAAGTGCACCGACAATGTCACACACAAAAAGTCACTATTTGGGCTAACCAGAAACCATGGTTGACAGGAGAAGAGCGCAAGCTTCTGAGGGCATGGGATGCAGCCTTTAGAGCCGGTGACACTGCAGGCCTAGCAACAGCAAGAGACAATTTGTCCCGGGGAATCAGGGAAGTAACACAACAATACAGCAAAAAAATATCTGGACATTTGGACATATCTGGACACACAGAGTCTGTAGCGAGGTCTCTGAACTGTAACAGACTATAAACCCCTACCACAGACCTGTGACAGTGACATATCTCTGCTTAACAGCCTCAACGAATTCTTTGGCCGATTTGAGACCTATAACAACTCACAGGCACAGAAGATCCCACCTTTTCCACACAAACAGGCTGTGTGTCTGACCCTAGTCGGCATGAAAAAGACCCTCCTGAGGATCAACCCATGCAAGGCAGCTGGACCAGACAACATACCTGGTCGTGTTCTTAAGAATTGTGCTGAAGAACTCAAGGATGTACTAACTGACATCTTTAACATCTCACTAAGTCAAGCAGTCGTTCCTAAGTGTTTCAAGGCCACCTTAAAAATCCCAGTCCCAAAGAAGCTGCACCCATCCAGTCACAACGACTACTGGCTCGTTGCACTGACCCCCATCATTATGAAGTGCTTCGAATGACTGGTCATGCAGCACATAAAATCCATTCTTCCTCTCTCCCACAACCCGTTCCAGTTTGCATACAGAACCAACAGGTCCACGGAAGACGTCATCTCAGCCGCTCTCCAGCCAGCCCTTGCACACCTTTACTCCAAAGACTCCTATGTGTGTATGCTGTTCCTGGATTTTAGCTCAGTTTTTAACACAATCATCCCCCAGCAGCTAATAAACAAACTGAGAAACCTGGGACTAAACTCCCCTCTCTGTAACTGGATGCTGGACCTCTTATCGGAAAGAACACAAAATGTACGGGTTCGGCGGAAAAACATCTAAGACCATCACACTAAGCACAGGGTCGCCACAAGGGTGTGTGCTCAGCCCGCTGCTCTTCACCCTGTTGACCCATAAACAGTTCCTAGGGGTGCATATCTTTAAGGACCTCTCCTGGGTGACGGACACCACATCCGCTGGCCAAGAAAGCTCAGTCACACCTCTACTTCCTTCGCAAACTGAGGAAAGCACGAGTCCCACCTCCTATCATGTGCTCCTTCTACCGGGGCACCATTAAGAGCATTCTCACCAGCTGCATCACTGTGCAGTACGGAGGCTGCAGTGCCTACTGTCGGAAGACTCTGCAGCGCCTCCTGTCGGAAGACTCTGCAGCGCCTCCTGTCGGAAGACTCTGCAGCGCCTCCTGTCGGAAGACTCTGCAGCGCATAGTGAATGCAGCCAGCAAGATCATTGGAGTCTCTCTGCCCTCCCTTGTGGATATCTTCCACACCAGCCTCATTAGCAGAGCCATGAGCAGCAGATGCTTCTCACCCGTCAAACCTCCACTTCAGCCTACTGCCCTCAGGGAGAAGGTACCGGAGCCTCCAGGCTCGTTCCACAAGGCTTTCTAACAGCTTCATCCACCAGGCTGTCAGGATGCTGAACTCTGTCCATTATCTCCCCCCTCCCCCACCTACTTCTGAACTCTAATAATCTACAGCTCACCCCACACTTCTTTTATTGCACATGACACTTTATACTGCTGCAGGGCTCTGCACACATGGACCTGTTTACAAACACCTATTCAAAACGTTACATGTACAAACTATTTAAATCTGACACTGTTTGCACTTTTACACTACAGTCTTTTTGCACTACTGTCATACAGCTGCTATTCTGTATTGTATCTTAAAATAGGACTCTATACCCAGAACTACTCAACGTTTACATTTATTGCTTGTATATTTGCATCCTTGGGAGATATATTGAACATTTACATTTATCTGTATATTTGTATATTTTACTGTTTACATTTACTCAGATGTATATTCATTCGGATGTTTACAATATATTTTTCACTCTGTTTATTTATATCTATTTATTATCAAGTACACTGCTGTTACCTTCATACAAAATCTGTTCTATATTGCACTGACTGCATTGACTGTAAACACTTGATAAGAGAGAAGAGAAACTGTATTTCCATTCCTCTGTATGTATGCACATATGGTGGCATTGACAAATAAAGAACCTTGAACCATATCAAGTAGTCTTTGTTAATTCAAAGACACAACCTTATCATTTATACCACAAATTCAGTTTCACACTGCAGTCTGTCAGAATTAGGAAAATCAGATGTCGCAATGATTAACTGACGTCTGTGCCCACTCCCGCCCCCCTCTCACTCAAAACAGAACTAAAAAAGGGAAAAAACCTTGAATGACGCAATTGAAATGTCTGGGGGGATCTGAGACTGTACAGAACTAATCTAATAAAGAAAAAAGGAGCAGTGTTATAGAATAAGGACAAACGCAGAGAGGAAATGAGGCCTGCTCAAGATAGAATATAGTGTAAATCCACAGGCATTTCACGCAGTACTAATGTTCTTCATGTTTCTCTCTCTTGTTATAATAAAGCTCTCTGTGTTCTGTGCTTTTGTCTCTGTATTTGGCCACATGTCAAAGACATGCATGTTACCTGCATCATGGTGTCTAGTACGGTAAACATTGTGATAGTATTATCGTAATTGTTTATGACGACGTGCTACACAACAGTGAAGTATCGCAGTGCTGATCTGGTTCTGTATCAGCAGTCTTGGAGCACCTCTTATCCAATCAGATTTAAAAACCAAAACTAACTTTTGGATAAGCCCATATAAAGAACACCACCTGTCATTGAAAAACAGATTCAATATATGTGACGTTCTTCCTGTATCAGCAGTGTAATATGAAATTAATATATTTTTGCCTATTGGAGCAAGCATTCATTGTGGGACCATTTCCATTAAATAAACAAATTACGTTTGTATTTGGGAGGGTGAGACAGTGGTTGTAAATATCCGGTGAGTAAACTCTAGTCCACCTACACTGTAAACATGGCAACAGGTTCCAGCTCTCTTAGGTCACAATCACAGACTCATTAGATGACTCTGTGTCGAGGCCGGATTGATTCACCAGCATTACACAAGATGATGCCATTTTTGATCATCAGCAGCTCAAACTAAAACATTTTTGAGTGGCTCATTTTTTATCAAATCCAAAGGTCAGGCATAGAAAGCTCTGTTAAATTAGAGATTGGGCAAAACCCTTTAAATAGGGGCCAACTATGTGTGTACCATCTCTGATTCAAGCAGCAGGGGCCACACCACCCGGGAGCTGAGAGGCATCTGTTCTGAGCCCATGAGATTGCAATGTTCCCAGAGGTCTGACGTTCAATCAAGTAACATGGATTCTCACTGCATGTGTAAAGAGCTGCTCTGAGGAAACTTGGGTCGATGCAAATAAGCAGCAAATGTCAGGGTTGCAGGGTTGAAACTAGATCCCTTTGGAACAATTTCCCACAAGCCGGATATAAAGTTCTTAAATAAAAAAAGATTGGGTTGCATTTTTTCATCACAGTGCTTGACAAATAGCACTATATTGATATTGTGCAGACATTATGATTGGGGTTTGTTCTGAATCGTTTAGGTTTTAAACTTCTTACAGCTGTTTAAAACTTTAAACATAAAACTTCATCATTTATACTTTCTAGGAAAACTATTAGTAAGATATTTATAAAATTGGTTTCCCAAAAGTGTAAAAATGGTGGCACTATCAAAACAAACCTCTGTTTGTTTAATCATTTCAACCACTCCCAAACAACAAGACCAGTTCAACCACTAGTGTAAGTTTGGGGCAGGACAATCTGTTTGATTTGACCAATGGCACACAGCAGAGGTGAAGTACAAATGGGATAAAAATGAGATGCATGCTGAGTATGAGAACAGCAGAGAATGCACAGAATGAAAGTCTAAAACATCACCAAAACGTACTTAGCTTGAACACCATTCAACACCATACAGGTGTGCAAGTACTGCTAGTTCCTGCAGGAAATGCACATTTATTCGCACGCTGGAAAATTTGAGCAGTTCACAAATTGGATCTGAATGTGGTTATGTTTGGATTTTAAAGCAAGAATTTCAAAATGTTCTTTGTGTAATGTAATGCACTCAGAGTTGCATATGGCTTCTGATTGTTTTAGAAAAGCAAAATGAAAGGGGTGTGTCCTCAAGGTCACATTACTGACAACCCTGTGATGTATGAGGTCTTAACTCCAGTCTCGTAACATCACTGTGTCACTTATTTACAATTTTAAGTTGCAGCCTCGAGTTTGAACCGCTCATTAGGAACAAATACTCTTTGTGTTCCAGAAAACTATGGGATCAATATCTACATCAGCACACTCATCATTTGATTTTGTGAACATTTGTGTTTTTGCCCTCCATGAGAAAATATAACCCAGGCCTTCTCTTGTGGTTCAGCTATGTGCAGCAAAAGATTTTGCAACCCAACATTAATGTTTTGTACTGAGGTGCATCCAGCACTTTGTAAGAACCACTGCAGGGGACCACAGTTTTATAAGAACCTTTTCTTTGTCCAAGCTGTGCCATGATCACCTCCCCTGTCAGGAACATGGCACACAAGGGGACGTGTGAAAAGTGGTCAAAAGCAGGTATATCAAGCTAGACTGTAATATTTGCCGGAGAAAATGTGTGTGGTACATTCCTGTGTGGAACAATGCTTAGCGTTTTGTGTGGTTGCTAGCTGGTTGCTTAAGTCTAAAGTCTTTGTGATATACTGGTGTTTGCTTTTCTGCTGAATAAAATAGCCCATTTGCTACAGAAATGTTTGTAATAATTCCTTTTTGTAGCACAAATGGTCCTGGATGAGTTAAATATCCAGTATTTAATATATTCAGGAGTGAGGAACATAGCCCCACACTCTGTGGTAATGGTGAACAAATACAGTTATAAATAGAGTGCATGTCTAGTACATTTTTTTATTGTGAATTTTGTATCGAAAACAGTGTAAAGCTATTTTACATTTCAACATACCTTTCATTAAAAATAAGTTCATTTTGGGGAAGAGATAAACAGGCTGTTTGTGTCTTTATGGGGGGAAAACACAGGGCAAAGGGGTCCACTGATAGCTTCTGGCTGTTTAAAGCGTTGTGCAGGGATAGAAAGGGTGGTGAGTCTTGTGTGCTTTGTGGTTACAGGCTGTTGCTTTGCTTTGCTGTCGTGATCTCTGTCGTCATGTGATGCTTGCAGAAGCTTTGATGTTGCATGTGATCAGGCTGCTAATATTTTCACAGTCAATTTTCCTGTAACACAAACAATGAATGATGTGGTGCAAGGTGGACTTTTTAACAGGGTGCCAGTGGTCTGCGATGTGTGCCCTACTTTCTCCATTGTGCAGTCGAAAAAAAAAGATGAGGATTATGGGAGTGTTAGTAGTGGTTTACCAATAAGGGTTTTTAAACTGTTTGAAACCATCAAACCAAAATAATTTTTGCAATTCTGTTTGGAGATGCTAGTGGCAGAAATGACACTTTAGCTGTATAGGAAGTTTATCAAAAATGATTATTCTGTCATCATTTGCTCTAATGTTGTTTAAAACATGTAATACTGATTGACTTAACGCAAAAGAAGAAGTTTGCTGCTCGCTTCCATAAAATAAAATTAGATCGAGACCAGGGGCTGTCATGATTTAAAATAAAAGCAATATTTAAGAAAATAGGAAACTAGATTCCAATTCTTCTCGACCAAGAGTTTTCTGAGCTTTGTGTGATGAACAGACGAATTGTAATTCCATATTATTGAATGTTTTGGTCGACAGCTGTGATCACTTGGATAATTTGTTTTTAGTAAACTATTAATTTAATCTTCTCACCTTTTTATCATATTTTAACTAGTTCATGTTCAAATGGTTGTGCAATTTGAAAGATTCTTTTATTCATGTTTAAATTTAAATATGTGACAACAGGAAACTCTCACAATCTTCTGTCAATCATGCCAACATATCAATCTGTCACTAGCTATACAGCTCATGTTAGAGGTGCGATATAAAATCTTGTCATATTTAAAAACGAGAGAAACAAATTGCAGTTATCTACTGCATGAAATTGCTGGCCTTGATTAGCATGTACACAATGCAGAAAAGCTCACAGCAGCTTGCAGAGTCCCAGTCTCTTCTCGCCATGCTCAGCCTTTGTGTGTCTGCGTCCCTGCGACTGTCTGATTTATTAAGCAGCGTTCCTGCCCATGTGCGTCAGCACTGACTCTAGGAGTCTCATGAGGCTCCTGAAGAGCTGCATCTCGTGTCTGGACAGCGTCAGTCTGCAGCAGCCCTTGCCACCCCTCCTGTGTCTCTCTCTCTCTTTGCGTATAGAGACCTGTACCTCCATGCATTAACCAATAATGTGCTTTTTCCCTTTCTGGGCTAAACCCAGCTGTATGACTGTTTACGTGTGAATGTTTTTCTCACATTTGGTTCAGTTTTAGTGTTCAAAGAGCGTAGGCTGTGCCATTCTCATGTGTTTGGTCTTTTGTTGTGCACCAAAACAGTCTGTAGCCTCTCACTACGCTTTTGTCTGTTTTTGGGCTCTGTGGCCTTGCTTGGGTCTCAGTATATTTCTCCTAATGTGTGTGTGTGTGTGTGTGCTTGTGTTACTGTGGAACACATGCCTCCCAGCTGTGGTTCCTTCAGGTTTGCACATTAAGCCAGACTGCACATATTCTCCAAAAGTTTAAGCTTGGTTTCAGTTCAGTCCATTTTGTCATATTCATATATATATTCATATATATATTCATATATATATATATATCATATTTTAACATATATATATATATATATATATATATATATNTCAGTGTTGGGGGTAACGCATTACAAGTAACGCGAGTTACATAATAATATTACTTTTCTGAAGTAACGAGTAAAGTAACGCATTTATAAATTTACACATTAATATTTAGTTACTTTTTTAAAAAAGTAACACGAGTTACTTTTTTCAGTTTAATTAATTTGTCTTTAAAAAATTCACGTAGTCAAAATTGAAGGAAGTCACGTAGAATCACGCACTGATGCCTGCGCGGGAACAGTCACAAACGGAGATGGACGGAGATGGCAGCCTAC
>JAZGTK010011218.1:0-15787 GCA_036877625.1 Ambastaia sidthimunki | reverse complement strand
TTTTTACCACAGAAAAATTACTAAATGAACCACTAAACATGAATAACCGGTATATAAATGCAAAATGTGGACATACCTTTCGTTTCCGCCTTGCACTTCTGCTTGATGCATCCTGTCCACAAACTCTGAATACTTTGTTTCTATTCGACGAGACTTGGGCACAAAGTCCTCAAAGTTTGACATTTTCTTCTCGTCATAATACAAGAATTTATGATTTTCTGATATGTAAACAGAGAAGTCCCCATTTCCAATGTTCTCTTGCAAGTAGGGTATGTCCCACTTAAGAGCTGGATACACCAGATTGGTGTCTGTTAACACAACAGGCTCCTAAGAAAGAAAACAGTGAACCCAGAAATTCAAATCTTAATAATAATAATAATAATAATAATATATGCACACTTTCAAAAAAATACTTAAAACAGCTTAAAGGATTGTTTAACGCACTGCTTGATCTTTAACTAAGTCTTCATATGGGTGGGCCATTCTGTACACACGGTCACTTATTATTCTGTACACGTGGTCACCATTAAGTTCTCTGTATGTTTTCTGGGGCAGATAACTTAGATTTGACCTCAAATACTCAAGCATAACTGCAAAAAAATAGTCTTAATTCTTTAACCACCACGCAAAGGTCTAGTATCTACCTCACATTCAATAACACTGAAGCTGCACCGTGAAAAAAAACATGGCAAGTGCTACGTGACTAGAGGAACGTACACGGCTCCAGCGCGCGCTCCGCTGCAGCTACAGACGCACACAACAATCATGCATGCGTGATATAAAAACAATACAATTTAAAAAAATTACAATTATTATTATTGGACCACTGATTATGTACCAAGTTATGTTCAAACACAACGTTATATGCGTTCCTGTCCCGATTAAAATACAAGAGAAAGCGACCATAAATTAAATCTTAAAATCTAAAATATTCCAAGTATTTCATTATTATAATATTAAATATCATCGTTTTTGTTGTTTATTTAGTTATTTGCACATAATTTAATATTATTAGTAATATATTATAAATGCACTGCGAGTTGTACGATGCACGCCTATGAGAAACAGTTGACACTGTTTACACCCATACAGCCGTCAACAGAACAACGTGCTTTAACACGACTGTTATAAACTAACGTCACACCAGCGTCCTGTATAACTTTTGGTCATATTGTATATTGTATAAGATATTATTGATTTTTTTTTCATTTAGTACAGAAACCCCTCCCCAGGCCATGAAATGTACACTGTTATAATTATGCCTTTTTTCATTTAATATAATGCGTCAACGTGTTTGTTCGTATGCTTATATTTGATCAATGTATGAGAATAACTAATAAATAACTATTATATGGCCATTGCTCTAGAACCTTCTAACTTATATATTCTCCATCACCACTGCCTTATACATTGAGGCCATACTGTACAGTCCTACTTCCTCGCCTTATGCAGAAACCAAACGTATATAATATAAAATGGCCTTTTAACCAACTTGCTACAGCTCTGTCGTGCCACACAATTATTGAACAATAAATAATACGAGTTCTAGCAAATAAAGCACTATATAAGAGATCAGATTAGCAATGTTATTATAAACTGATATTATGAATGGACTTGCCGTCTATGCAAACTCAGGAAAGAGTTTCAGCACCAAATGTAAGATTTGATGGGCATTCGTGTAACTGTCTGCGTCAGTTTAGGAAAGTCATTGATTTGACAAGTAATGGCAACACCACGAACTAAGTGAATCTATTTAAAATGAGTTGCTGCTTCTTCATCTGTCACTACAACGTATAACTCTGGATAAATCTGCTAACGTACCTCGTTATTTATTAAAATCTCGGCACGGGGATCCGTATGCGAGAGTCGCGGGATCTGTCTGGTTTCAAAAGTATACTGCCGAAGCTGCGCTTCATTCCAGCCCGGGTCCCGCAGATCCGCGAAGGAGGCGGCAGCTCCGTCGGTCTCTGCGGGGTCGGCTTCAGCCACGGTCGCGGCTGCCATGTCCTCCGAGTGCGCCAGAGGATTATCTCGGATCGCAGAGCCTCAGGAGAAACAGTGTGAATAACACACTTCCCCCCACACACAACACTAAATAATGACCAGCCTATAATCGCAGTCACACAAGCAGGCAGAAAGAAGAAATGTTACCGATGTTTTCACAACACCCACCGGAAGTGGATGGTTTTAAAATAAAAGTCCCAAAGGCACTGGACTCGAGCGTTGAAAAGCGCACAAATAAGTAATAGGGAAACTACAAATTTATTTGTATTTAAATAAAAAATCAATTCGATTTTATTTGAATAGCGATTTTCACAGAACACACAATTTAGAACAGATACAGAGGCATAAAAACAATAGAGAAATAGGTTTACAAATACATTTAATTACAAATACATAAGGGGTTTATTGTAGCAACAAATTTAATGTGGTGGTGGAAATTAACATACAAAGCTTCACAGTCCAAATCATGTCCAGCTGAACCCCAGAACAAACCCCCAGCTATCTATATACACGTACATGTATTTATTAAACTCCTCTTGTCAGCTGGTGACCAGTGTTCAGATTCAGACAGACAGGCTTACTAGGTCACCTAGTTCAGCTTGCCCAACAATTACTCAACGACCAAATTACTATTTGTAATTCACACGTCATTATTTCTCATTTTCTGTGTGACACAAGAGGTGTTTCAAAATCGTTGTGATTTCTGAATAAAGACACTCAGAAATATTTCTTAAACTGTGACAACTGTACTCTATTTTTTCTTTTACGTCCCTTGAGCCCACACAGTAGCTTTATTTTGTAAAATATAGGCCACCTCCAGAGGGCGCAGGAAACTCATACCTTCTGCACCTTTCCAGAAAAGCAGTTCTCCTACAAACATGTACTATAGTACTATAGTTTCCTCCAAAATACAATAGTTAATAATGTTATTGTTATTACTGTTATTGTTAATTAATAAAAGAATACATTAATAATGCACAATAATATTAAATGGCCCATATTTTTTTTATTGTTAGATTGTTTTGCATTTAAAATACACTGCAACCGCTAGACGATAAGTTACAATTTTAACCAGAAAACGCTTTTATATAAATAAGTTAATTGCATAACCACCACTGGAATTAAAAAATGTAGTGAATTTGTTAGTTGCAGTGAAACTTCACCTGTAGATGGCGCTACAGGTGAAGTCGGATGTTTCTCAACGCAACCTGTTTCAAAAAACGGTTTATGCATTTTCAACCTCTGCCACAGATATTTAGTGAAAAAAGTGTGTAATTGCCTTCTCTAATAAGCTTACAAAATTAGAAATATGCACTAATTATTAAACATTATTAATGATGGACTGCTTAAATGTAAATGTATATACATCTTTAGAGAAGTAAGCCTGCTTGATGATTTAGTTTGGCATGCATCTTTTAAACTCATGTGAACCTACTGTTGTACAAACTAGGGAATATCAATAGAAGAAGATAAATAGTTCTTTCCCACCCACCGCTACACTCACACCCAGGCTGACCTTAGTCACCTCTTGGTGTTGCTCCCCCAGATGTCTTAAGTCATAAATCCTATTAGTCAAGGTTTCTCAGAGCCATTAATCGTAATTTTCCTAATCTCTGCGGATTATATCATCATTTCAGTCAGATGAGTGACCTAAGCAACCCTGAGCAACTACTGTGGGTCTCCATAATTAAGACTAGCTAAAAAAAAGCTAAATTCAATGCACAATATTGTGTAAGGAAGCTTTACTTTATTTACCTTTTTTTATTTTATTCAAAGCGACTTACAGCGCCTTCAAATTATACACTATCATACATCATGTGTGTTCCCTGAGATTCGAACACACAACATTCTCGCTGCTAACACAATGTTCTACCAGTTGAGCTTCAGGAACATAATCCACCTCAGATTCATGCCCCACTGCAAATGATCCACAGCAAGGCCAAACTTTCAGTCCTGACCCTGCTGTCATTAGAACACACCCAAGAGGATGTTTTGCATGTGGAGTTTAAGGCTGAACAATTCATATTTGAATTTCTATGTATCTGATTTAAATACTGCCCGAAACAGAAGATTTTAAGTCAAAAACCTAGCAAAGAGCTTGCAACCACGCATTCCCAATAAATAGCGTTTTAATTTGTTTTTTTAATCAACTTTCAAAGGGCCACGGTTTTGTCACAGTGTTTTACTGTAGGGCTGGCACTTTCGCAGATGGGACGGTAGCTGGCAAGTATTTGTTTATCAACCCTACTTGTTTGGGTACAATACTTGAACTAACTTCTATTCAGCAAACAGTGTGAATCCATGCAAAGCCTTTTCCCAAAGTCCTTTTGAAGGCGACAGGCCATTGAAGGAGGAGGAGAGGGGGATTAGCGTCTTCAACAGCAGTGCATTTCCGAGGGAGCTGATTAGCTCGCCATTCATTGTTAAATCGAGCAAAGGAAAGCCCTAGAAGCCTGAAAAGAGCCAAATAGGTGGACCTGGAATAAAACATCCACAGGAAGCCCAATACAGGCTACATGAAGTTTTCCCAACATTTTTTTTTCTCCTGAGATGGCAGCATGAAAAAGAAGATTAGCATACAAAATTAGACGCTGGATGATTTGTGGGGCGACTTGGTTCATGTTTTGCCTGTCTCGACAAAGTTAATTAAACTAGTCTTAAACAGTAAAGAAACAACCAGGCGCAGAAGCATTCGTGCTTTGAGGATTACAAAGAAAAGGAGGCATTTGGGAAGAAGAAATTGAGAGGCGCGAAGGAAGGAAGACTATAATCAAATGTTGTCTTCCATTGTCTCTCTGCCCCAGGGTTATGTGACATCAAGAATACAGTACAAGATAAAGACTGTATGTACTGAAGACAAAGAAATAGTTAGATCTGATCAGCAGTAAATGATCTGATTTTAGAATGAGTTATGGCGGGTTTTTCAGTATGAATTCGGTGAAACTCAGTATTGGTGTTTCATATTTGATGAGTTTAAAATGTACTACTGACATAATCCTAGATTATCCAAACAGAATAAAACATTTACAACCAGTGTGTATGGATCTACAAATCCCCCTTGTTGATTTTTGATTTTGATATTGTAAAACACATTTATTTCTGAGATATAAATTAGCACAGGAAATTAGCAGACGATACCAAACTACATAAACAGCAAGTGGCTCAAATAAATTCAAAAAGCCTAAATTAATGAAAACATTATTAGAAAGGTTACATGTCTTTAATTATGAAAGTAAGACAATGAAGCAACATAGAAAGAAACTATTATAGAAAAACAGCACTATAGTATCTGTGCAATAAATTAACAATATACAAAGTGCTTCCTCTTATTTACAGTACATATACAGTATCAGGGTAAAACTATTATCAGGATACAGCTAAACAAACAAGAAAACAGTAGGCAAGAAACACTTATGTAATCTGGAAAGGTGGCTCAATAATGGATTCAAAACTTGTATGATCTTGTGTATGACCATTGCAATAAATTATCTAAAGTACATCCKTGTTGGTGAAATCTTAGTGAAGACATTATTTACAGTTTATTGTGGCCTGTATGAATTGATGCAGTGCTCAGCGCTATCTAAAAATGCAGACAGATGTATGGCGGTCTCCTACTGTACAAGCATTATACAATTCAAGCCATACCAGCAGGTGAAATAATACAGAAATAAATGTGCTTACAGTATCGGCTAAGACCCCCTAGAGAGATCTAGGCCTATAATTAAGCATTCTTTACCGTTTTTTTGCAGTAATATTCATAAGGACCTTTGTGCTCAAGTTATTCATTCACAAGCTAAGGATGTATTCTGAAACAAACACAACTGCCAATGTTGTATTAAAATCTTACTCCCCGTGAAATTACTACTCCCCTGTTTCTCCCTACTGTGGTTAGGATTAGGATTTACAGATAAAGACCAATCAGGTAGCAGCACCCCCAAGAGTATGAACCAATCAGAAGAAGGAAGTCTTAATCTCACAAGGAGTTGATTTTCAGTTCAACACCGTCAAATCTAGCTGCTAGGCCAGCGCTGCTAGGCCACAACAGTTCAGAGCTTCTTCTTCAGCCGATAGCTTTTCCTGCGGCTGGCGCTGCTGTCGTTCTTGACTCGTTTGCTCCTCTTCACGCAGTAGTACTTTGTGACAGTTTTACGGCACTGCTCGCATTTTACAGCGCAGCACCAGTGGAACTTGCAGTTGCAGCTGGAGACAGTCTCAGCCCTGCGCTCCTCTACGGCCAGCCCGCAATCTCCACACAGACGCTTGCAGCTGCGCTTCTCCCATTTGGTCAGGTTCTTGCCCTTTCTCAAACATTCTCGCCCTTCTGTACCTGGCAGGCCCAGGGTGCGGTTCTCCAAGCAGTAGTCAGGAGAATCCTCCAAATGCACCAGCTCTTTACGTGAGATAGAGCTGAAGGTCTCTGCGATCGCCCCGCGGCTGGCTGCACTGTTGCCTGCGCCACGCAGCAGGTCCACCTTCAGAGCTCTGTGATATTTCTCCTTCAGATAGTTGCCCACCTCTCGAAACTCTGGCAACTGCAGCCAGCAGGTCTGAGTGGTGCAGCTGCCAGACACTCCATGACACTTGCAGGTTCTCTGCATGGTTCCTTTTACTGCCTGATTGGAAAGAAGATCTTGTGTTAAAGAATTACCAATGCACTTCTGTAGAGAACACATTTCATTCAACGGTTCATTCAGAATGAAGGGCCCGTATTTGTCACTCATTCATGCATTCTAGAGGCAAATGTTCCTGTTTTAAAACATTCTAATTAGGACTGAACTTATCGGTCTAAATATACAATGCTCTCTTTACTACACAGACTATACATCCCAAAAACCCCACTTCAAAAAGCAGAAGGAAACGTTGAGTTAACAGAAACCGGTTCAAGGTTCAAGTCTGGGGTTTTCTCCTTTCTGGTACCCATACAATAATTCCTGACTTCAGCCGAAACAAACAGCTGTTCCTTTTAAAAGGAACGCCTCTTTTCTCAGGGAGGCACTTGCTCCATGTTAGACGCAGAATCAGGGTTTCACATTGAGCGAGATTGTTCTGCACAGGAAAGGGGTGTATTTATTTTGCATAGCCATTGTCGACATGTTTTCTGTCATGGATAGACTCAGTGGTAAGTCCATTGAAGAGGAAGTGAAAAAGAATTCTTTCACATTTTTTCAGTTACAATGATGCTCCAGGTGCCAATCAATTGACAAAACCTGCAGACGGGGGCACAGACTGGATAAACAAAGCGCACTTCAGCCACATGGCTGTGATCCCCGTGGCTTTCTCAAGTACAACAAAGACCAACATAAATGTAAGATCCTTATTGCAAGAATAAAACTAAACACTTATTTGGGAAGCAACAGAATACAGAACCTTTGCAATGTGCGGACCCCTAGGTCGTCTAATTAACCGCGCACCACTGATCCCAAGAATCTCAAGTTAAGGCCCCGTCATAAAAGACATTCAATGGCTGTAAATAGGCCCTTCTGGTACAGCGCACACTCTATTGGAGGAACGAGTGGCACCTTGCTTATAAGGCTGTGAATGAAACTCTTGGGTGGTACGCTATCATTAGAAGTGCTGAAAATTGATTCAAAAGGCACTCCACAATCGGTCGGTGGCCAACACAAATGCCTGAGTTTTGGGCCCAGTCTCATGGTGCAAGTGCAAAGACCCTGACCAGCCCAGCTCAATTCATCATCCTCTTCAAGGCTAAAAGCTAAGACAGAAACTCCTGACTAGAGGACTGGAGACTTTCACTAAAAGGCAAAAATGGCTTAGTGTACCTTGCGTCCCACTTCATTGTTGTGCAGGTTCATGGCTGCTCTTGCATCCTGGCCGGTTTCAAGCGCATCCACAAACTGCTTGGAGATCGCCTCTCCGAAACCCACGTTATCACTGCAGCCTCCCCACAGCCATCCCTGCCCACCTGAGACGGCAACAGTGTGATGCGTTATGCCAGACTACATTCAATACAGAGTACACTCTTAAAAATAAAGGTTTATAAAAGGTTCTTCACAGCAATGCCATAGAAGAACAATTTATGGTTCCCCAAAGAAACATTCAATCAAAATTTCTTACAATAACCACCTTTTCTAACCTTTTTATAGTCTAAAGTACTTTTTTCCACTACAAAGAACCTTTTGTGAAACAAAAAGGTTCTACTGATGTTAAAGGTTCTTTACAAGGAACCATAAAGCCAAAAATGGTTCTTCTATGGCACCATAAAGCATGATACGTACACTTTTTTTTATGAGGGACATACTCTTATTTCCTCTTATATGTAGCCTAGTGTATATTTTCTGAAAATTACTTACTAGTTACTACAACTGTAGAATGGCAATTGACTTTTCGTCAGCTATGTGTTTTTGCAGTTTGCAGTTTATTACCTCGTTGGCCATTCCGTGTATCATCACAGCCGCAGTTGTCGAAGTCCCCGAGGCTGCAGTTTCTGGTGAGGGTGTACATAACTCCAGCAGAACTAATGGCATGGAAGAACGCAGCTTCCCTGTTTGCTGTGAACAAGCAACAATGACATAAATACTTTGTTGTTATTTTCCTTGATCGTGATTCAAAGTCTTACATTATACACTGTTCAGAGTTGTAAATGGCACCTTGTTAGCTACTTATACCATATCTGTCCCCTTAAAGTTACTTTTAAAAGTATAGTCTAATGTAGACAGGCTGACTAAGTGATACTAAATCACATACTGGGCCTAAACACCAGTTAATCTAAAACCAGTTTATTTAGATGTTATCATATGCAGCTAATGTTTAGGTTACTTATCAAAACATTTTTTTTCAGTTTATTTAGCCGGTACAATAGACAGTGCAAAACATCTTTAACAGAACATTATTTTTAAATAATTTTTAGTCTCATTGAATTATTTACTCAAATCTTTCATTAAAAACCTAATTTGGTTATTATTGTAATATATTTAAAATTTTACTCTGACTACGATATGTTTTTATTTGAGATATTAGTATCCATCTCAACAGTATGGCTTCTGACACGTTCCCCCAGCATCAAACATAGAGGAGTAGTCGGTCCGATCTCATGCATCATCAGCCTGAGGTCGGCACTGGACTGCAACAGGTCCCTCTTTGGCACTTGAGGAATGTCTGATGAAAAGAGTTTGAGGCAAACCTTTGACCCACACCCTTTGACTTAAGAGGGCGTCCATTTCACTTACTCACTCTGGTGCACAATATACCCTTGGTGGCTTTTCTATTTCCCCATTAACAGACCCGGATTAATTGACTCAAGAATGTTTTTATGCACATCAACAGTGGGAGATGTTTCTCTGTGGTTTAAACAAGGTCATTGTGTTTGTTTAGGATGTAACAAACAAGATTTGAGGCATAGTTTTGCATTTCATGCTCTCTCTCTTTCTTTTATTCTAGTAATATGTTATTTTTAAGAGATCTGAAATCTAAACAAAATGATTTAACAGATAATGATTACACAGCTATATAAAATCAATAGCGGAGGTCATAGTTCTCACCACTTCTCAGTCCGCTGTGGGTGGAGAGCTGAAGGGCTCTCTCTGGACAGTTCCAACGGTCCCACGCAAACTGATACTTGCACTCTTCAATCCCACTCTGGGCTCCAGCCGCCACACTGCTGGAGTAGATCAAGTAAGCCTGAAACAATGCAAATCAAATGATTCTGGATAAAATACACACTCTTAGTAAAATCACAAAAACACTACAATCAAAAACATGGTAAAATGTTTTTCTCAATTTTTCATCACACATGGTTGGAATATAAATTATAAACATGTACAATTAGTACAATTTGTATAAAAAAGTAGAAGAAAGAACTCCAGTGACTTTTTTAGAAATCCACAGCTAACAATTTCAGGTCATAAGTGTTTTCCTAACGTTACCATTAAGTAACACAATGTTAAAAAAATTATTTTCCAAGTTATAGAAACGCTTAAAACTTCAATTTTTTTAGACGTTTTACTTATAATGTTTTTGATATATGATATATAAAGTTAAAGAAACATTGTACTAATATTACTGCAATATTTTTTAATAACTTTGAGAGAACTTCTAGAGAACATTAGCCAACATTTCTAAGAACGTTCCCTGTTAGCTGGGTATGTAGTGTGCTGAAACTGTGGTTTATACAATCTAATATGTCTCAAGTGGTTTACAAGAGACAGCCCTACAAGTGCTCTCACGGCGGCTGGGTTGCTAATGATGACCACCCACCAAAGGCCCCTTTCCCGGCCACTCAGTAAAAAGTCCTCACAACTTCACATTGTGAATGAGCTCAAGTGTGTGAAAGCTATATGGTCCAGCCCACCCCAAGGAGCAAGCAATACCTCATAGAAGATACACGTTTAAGAACTACAGCACCTGTGGTGTGCAGATCTTTTACTTTGTCGCTTGCTCGCATTGTGATCATAGGCCCATGTGAAACATTAACTGCTCAAATCCATGAATTATTTAGACTATTTGAAGTTTCTTTCTGTTGATATAGATAGTTCAGAAATAAAGAACATTGTTGGCTTACCTTTGGGCCAGTCATCAGGAAATTATTTACTGACCTGGAAGATAGATCAGCCCATTAAATCAGTGTAAGAGTTTTCAGTCTGACCCATCACAGACATATTTTTACATGTTTCTTCTCAGATTATGAGGAAAACAAATCATATTGAAAAGCATTATTGTTAACATTACTAACTTTTAAATAGAAAATAACCATTTAACACCAATTATCTTACCAATTATAACTACTCATCATATCAAACTATAGGCTTCCAAATAAGAATTGTATTTAGTGTTACAATATTAAAACATAAAGCTTGAATGCGTTCTAAATAGTAAGCTTTATTTGTTTAAATCATTTAACAATGTGTTTTACGTGCATAGCGGTAGGTATGTGTAGGCTACGATTGCAAAACATGATTTTTAATTTGCAGTCAAAAAATAACAAAATGTTATAAATGATACGAATATCTTCCGCGCGGTACCAGTGAAACAAGGTTCAAAGAGACCTTATCAATATATAATTATTAAATGTTTCATTATGAAAAAGACACAAACAAACGACGATCATGAATACTATGCAAAATAGTTTTTTGATTAAATTATAATAATTGTAGACTATTAGATGTTACCGGGATGTTAACTTCACTTTGTCTGCGTTAACGAATATAAAACGATGAACTTACCAACTGCAGCAAGTCTTCATGTGCGCCATCAGGATGAACGAATAATAATAAACTTCCAAATGCATGAACATCCTGAGAGAGGACCGGCAGACTTTTCGTCACCTTGGAAAGCAGAGGAGTCTGCGAGAGCTCTATATAACCTACATCCAGAATTTAGAGGCTGGGGGTCTCATGTGTGAGCCAGGGGGGTTCTGAAATGGAGCTCCTCTCATCCCAACAAGAGATTATCTGCTTAATTAAAGATTTTCCCTTTTCTTACTCGTTCAGCCAATCAGAACTATTGTACCAGAGAGAGATTGAAATGATCAAAAGGGCACCCTGGGCTCCTCCATGACAAATAGCTGGGAAGAACTCCCCGCGTGCTAACAGTTGGAGGGAATTAATATGAAATCAGGATGGCATCTCTAAGGTTGTGCCTTAAAACTCAATTTCAAGAGCAGCATGAAAGGGTTTGATACAGTAGTGTCTTATAACGCTCAGGGATTACCGGCATTATCTTGTGGATCAAACGACGAATGTTATTTGTAATGTTAAGATGCATTTTTGACGTTACGGGCCTCGCGAAAGCAAATGTGTAAATATATAATTAATTATGACCTATCCGTATAAAGATGGAGATTGCAAATGCAGATTTGAAAGGCAGAGGTATTAAAATTAAGTTAAAACAACCATTAAAGAAATACAAACACAATATGCGTGTTTGAGATTTATTATTATTTACGTTATCATTTACATGTTTGCTATATAAAAACGTTTCAAAACGTCAGACGGTCACAAACCCGAATTTATTCATAGTGGCGAGGAGACGAATTAGGAGATTAAAACATGCCGCGGGAGTTTACATAGATAAGGAGGATTATAAAGCCTAAGTAATAAGATTGTGTGTTTGCATTTTCATTCGGAAGACTTCATAACTTATTTTAGAGTGTTATTTTACCTTTTCTCTCAGTTGAGTCCTTAGCTGACCCTTTATGACCTTTAGGGCCCGATTCTTTGACGTCCGCGTATCTTCTTGTGTGCAAATTAGGATTAAAGAAGTTATTTGGGAGATTCCAGGGGGATGTTTTTGGATTACGCCATGAATGAGATTAAAGCAAAACGTATTTGGCACTATGAAAAGAAAAACGCAATTTTCACAGGGTAAAATCTCTTTCTACTTCTCCTATTTAAGTGTGAGGGTATCACATCTAAGTCTGATATAAACGTCTTAAATGTGATAGCTTGCAATAACATATTCTTGATTTGAAACTGACGGACTAAGTTTTATGCATAAACTTTTTAATAAACAAAAAACGTTTAAAAAAGAATACAAAAATGTTTTAAATGTTGTAAAATATTTAATTTTGAATATTTAAAGTATTTAAAATGTATAGTATTCAGTTCCCTAAAGTTCTTTATTTTTGTCGAAATAACAGAATCACAAGCAACTGTAGCGTTAATTTCAATCATTTTGGGGACTTTAAAAAGCATTACGATTTACACAAGCTATAGTATATTATGATAAAATTGTATTCGTTTTCAGAAGGACGACATCGCTAAAGACATTCGACAACAAATTAATGTTTATTGTAAGTCGGATAAACATCGAGTAAGCGAGGTGTAAAAAAATTCTTACAGTTTGCAGGCTCTCACCCATGCAATAATAATAACTAAGCACGGAAAAAAGATTTGCTGAGGCTACATTTTTTAGATGTACACACATTTTATTCAATTAAGAAAAGATTAATTGTGATTCATAACAAAACTCATGGTACAACTTGCAAAACTCTTTCACCTATAGAAAGTTTGATTTATTTTGTTACAGTGAAACAACATTCTTTTGTGCCCAATTAAGGCTCCCAGACATCAAAGGTCAACACTGTATAAATAACAAATAGCTGTAAAACATAGAGAAAATGGGTGTGTGTGTTTTAAATATATATTTTATATATAAAGTTTCTGTGAAGGAATATTTTGAGTAAGCAAGTGGTTATTCATTTCTCAAATAACAGGCACCCCTAATGATACACTATATGATTTAAAACTTTGCAAATGTCCTAGAAATTTTTGGAAGCTATAAATCATAATCTCTGCATTCCAATTTCAAGCCTAGCCTAAAAATCTGAAGATATATATTGTATAAGGCATAGAGCAAGTTATGAAGATCACCTTAAATCTCAGTTTATGGAATACAGATAGGGATGATGTCCCACAATTAATCTGTAATGAATTAAGATTACAGTTACCCCAACATAACAACAGATAATATTATCATATAGCAACTGAAACAGTCCCTATGTTTCAGTGTATTTATCATTAAAAGGAGATCCAGCATTCCTAGGCCAGGTCTTTTAAAGTCTAGGGAAGCCAGGTTAGGAGGTGTACAACAAAGAAAATCATTACAAATTTAGATTTTCTGGTGAATTATTTATTTTATTCGAGGAAAATCCTCATCATTAGCACCATTTATCTGACAACGCAACTTTTGCCTTGGCACGTAGCATCATTTTATGGTTATCGCCAATGTTTTTAACAATCCTAAAGGACAAATAATCCACTTTTGCTGTCCGTACTGACAAACAGTTTCTTATTATAAATACAGCTCAAAGTTGTTATGTGATGTATCAGTATAAATACTGTTAAATCAAGATGGATTTTCTAGTGGACTCAAAAATCCATTTTCTAGAGCACAGCAAATTTTAGCCTTGTGTTTGACTACATTTAGCTGTAAAAGCAAACTGTTTAAGTGCTCATTAAATATTATGTGTTTCAGCTTTCATCACCTAAAAACCAAAGAAATGCAAAATACTACCAGGAGATTAGTATGCCGCCCATACAGCTCACATATCACTCTGAAATGATATTTCTAGAGCAGTAACTGTTTAGCCTGAGAAAACATGGGTCAACCTATTCATGAGAGAGGGCTGTAATGAGGCACATAGCTGTAACTAGTGAAGTACCATCTGCTGCCACTTGAGGCAGACTGAGGCATAAATGAGGCATATCCTCTATTTGTAGTCTCCAAAATCATCCCAACAGTTCAATACATATCATGAAAAGGAAAAGGTTCTTTAGAATGAATATTAGCTCAATGCACTCTGTTGTTTCTAATTTTACATGAGGGTGGATACATATCAATCTTCATTGCACACTATGAAATGCTGCAAATGCATTTGTATATTTTGGCTTATCGTGTTTGAACAAATCAACCACTTTTGTGGCTGCCATCACCAGTGCGTCTCACACGGGCCACGATGGTCTCATGAGGCACCCTTTTGCAGTCCCAGGCTAGGCCAAAGTAACACATAAGATCTATAAATGCTTTGGTCACATTCAGCCGACTGCCAAACTCACTTGTGGCATAATCATGGGGGAACGTGTGATGGTAGTTGTGAAATCCTTCACCTGAAATGAAATGATGGATTTATTATCCAATCATTATCACGTGTAAACTGACTGTGGTGGAACTTTAAATAAATAGTATTGTAGATGGCAACTGCATTGATTCTGTACAACAATCAGAACCTAAAACACCTTAGAACATCTGTCAGCCAATCAGAATTAAGCATTCAACAGTGCTGTGGTATATTTACAATGTAGTATTACAAAGTATTTAATGGCTTATCGAATACGTCCTTGTTGGGAATTGTTACAGTGTGCTCTGTTTCTTTGTTTGGTTAAGCTGTGCATTTTAATCAAATATCTTATATCTTTACAGTGTAAATAATGTGTGACTGAATGTATATAAAGTTGCTACTTTCACAGCTTTGTTAAAGCTGCAATTCGTAATTTGCCTCTGTAACGCCATCTCGGTTTGAAAAATAAAACTGCAGGGTCCTTCACATACTTTTCATTAGTTGAAGTCAAATGAAGTTTGGGCAAGCTAGGGAGATGTTATGTTGTTATGTTATGATGTTATGTATTTGCTCAACTGATTTTGTTCATTTTAACCCAAACCGGTTATGACTGCGGCTTTACAAGATTAATCTTGAGGGTAACAACAAGGTCTCTGTTTCCTCTTCTGTGTAATACATACAGTAGACTCCAATTTACCTGCATCTGTTTGTTGTAACTATGCAAGAAGCAGCTATAACTTTCCAATATAAAGTAAAAAATACATATAATTTTAATGATAAAAAGAAAATATAGTTCTCACCGATGGCACTGAAGGCAACCAGCTTGTTCTCTCTAGGATTGATGTTGTGGTCATAGGGTCTCATTCCCCACATGTGAGCTGCACTGTTGACCAGCCAGGTCGCATTAAGCACCACTGTGTATCTCAACAGACCAGGGATGAGGTAACCCACCCAAAGACTCTCCTCCCAGAAGAACCAGGGTACAAACGTGGGGATGAGAAAGCACATGACCACCACAGACATCTTGTAATGCCTAGAAATATGAAAAGCATAATCAATACAAACACTGTTATGCACTAACTAAAATTTTACTTGTTTGTCATGTGCTTTAAAAGCTTTGACTGTATGCAACAGATTTTGTGAATTAAGATCAGCTGGATCAGAACAAACTGATTGAAATGTCGACTAACCAGCTATTCTCCCACTATCTGATTTGGCAATTCTATGAAATGTGTTTTTGAAACCTTATCAAAACATTAAACACTTATC
>JAZGTK010011217.1:0-15788 GCA_036877625.1 Ambastaia sidthimunki | reverse complement strand
CCGAAAAATTGATTCCAGGAAAACTAACAGGAAGAGGCTCTGACCGTGAACACTATTAACTAGTGGATTATTAAATAATAACTTGGTAATTATTTATAACAATAAGGGATTGTTCTTTGATGTAATAAAAACTTAATGTTAAAGTTTTGTAGAAACTTTATACAACATCTCAATCACTCAATTAAGTGAAAAAGTTACACTAATAAACTTTTGAAATGTTGAACTGATTTAATTGCAAAACAGAAGACTAATGCACTGTTTAATGCAGTGTTTTTTTATGTTTGTCAGCATCAGCTCGGCTGCAGTGACATCAGCCAATCCGATTGATGATCGTGCTCCCCAGCAACAAATCAATGCATGATCTCCACTGTTACAGTCTGACCTTTCAGCCTGGAAAACAACCATGACAAAACCAAAGCATTCTGACTTCATAACCACTAATCTATTCAGTTCAGTGGCTGGCTGCTCTAAATAGAGAAATTTATGCCAAGAAGTTATAAAACCTCCTACTGAATAAGTTTGTAGGCACATTTCTGACTCTGTCTCTTCAAGTTTTTGATATAGAGTTTTTAATAACAGGAACCAAAAATGTATTTTTAGTAGTTTGATTGACATTATGAGGACGTATTTGGCAAAACATTTCAAAAAACGTAAAAAACAATGTTTAATGAAAAATATTTGTGTGGTAGGAACCAAAAAACACAGTGTTACAAAATGATTAACAAGATGCTTACAGTAAACAACCTGGAGAAAAAAAAAACAACATAATAGAGGGAAAATAATTAACTACATTTAAATAATTAAATAACTCTAATTAACTACAAACTACAATTAAAATTTATACCATTCATCAAATGCCTTTTACATCAATTATTTCACCTTTAAAATCAACAGGCAGACACTGGACAGAAAATACTATTTTCTAAAGAGTATAAGAGATGTCAACAAAACAGCATTAACATTTTTCCAGAGAGAGATCAAACATGCAATATATAATTAGAATATAAATAGTCTGCAACAAAACAAGTGGCATAATTTTCAGATTATCATCATAACATAGTGCGTTTGTTTTAAAATTTACCACCGTTGCCAATTGCTAATGCACTTTTTTGTACTTTTCAGTGAACTTTTGAGTGAAGTGTAAAACAAATACTTAATTTCAGCAACAAAATACTTAATTTCAGCAACTGTGTACATCTCACGTACTGTATTAAAACTATATTACAGACTATTCTACGTCATGCATCGCCATCGTATCAGCCAACTGTCATCCCACCTTCCAAATATAAGCATCAGCTCTAAATGTTTTCATACAGAAATGTACGATTATAACACTGCAGATAAACTGAAAGTTTCACAGTTGTTTTACAATGTAGCCAACACTGGATTAAAGATTGGGAATAAAAATAATACCAAATCTAAAATAATACCTCCTTGTCTTTTGTCCTAAAGCCTTATTGTAAGTGAATTGTAACACTTGAATTTTTAAATGCGACAACTTTACATAAACATCATAACACAGACTAATAGAATCATAATAGAATCAATACAGCATTGATTAATATTGTTATTTAACTGATAAATTCCTGATAAGTAGCTGAGAAAGTTGAGAAGAAGAATAAACATATCTACAGTGAATTTAACATGCTACCATCTCACATTTACTGCTCTAAACTTTTAGCTTGCTCGCCAATAAACCACAGCTAGTCAATTATTATAACGGTAGAAATGAGGATAAATTCACAGACATACAATAAGAAACTTAAAGTTTCTCGTCACTCTCTGGTCAGCTAAAGTCTTACTAAACATGTGCTTGAGCAAACATGCGCGAATCAACAGCGTGTAACACCAGCAGCTGATGGAGTAACTCCAATATACACACTTCTACTCATCCAGCGTGTTTTTATAAGGCTTATTGATCAAACTAGGCCTCTAAGACACCCAACATGAGCCTCAAGAGATCATTATAACCGCAGACTGTGTCACCAGTTTGGCTGGAGATGATGAAGATGATGATGAAGGTGATGGTGGCTCTGCTGTTTTTTGCGGGATGGAGTGAATCTAGCACTGCGCCACGCATCGCTCCGCATTTATCTAGACTTTCCCTACTACTGGATGAACAGCGAGACACCATCAGAGTAAAACCCCCGCTAGGGCGAACAGCAGTCTACCAGACACATGAAAACTGTGACGATTTGCTCACCATTAAAACTTTGGCAGCGCTTTCCAGCTGTGAAATCACTTCTGGTGCACCGACCGCCGCCATCATGGTCGTTCTTCAGTGACGCGCTATGCACTGCATTGTGGGATTAAGCGGCGCTTCGGGCCAATGGGTTCATCAGTACTTTTGGCAGACAAATCTGATGCCCCCTTAGAAGTTATGCAATCTGGTATATGACATACTATGTATATTATGGCGTCGTTTTTTCCCCATTGCATTGAATTGCATCCATTAAACAAGGATTTTCGTTTGGATTTCATTTGAGAGCATTCACAATTTCTGCAAGTAAAGGCAAATTCATTGTTGTCAATATAAATGTTAATTTCAACATCTACCAATACATTTTTTTAATCAAAAGTTGTACTTGCTAATATTTGTTAATGCACAATGAAATAACATGAACAGTAGTTTTGGTATTAACGTTAACAAAGATTAATAAATGCTGTAAAAAATGTTGTTCATTAGTTCATTTTAGCTAATGCATTAATCAAATGTGAACAAAAGGAACTTTATTTTAAAAGTGTTACTTAAATTGAAACACACACTTCATTCAAAAATACACCAAAGAAGTGGATGATCCGTTTAATTTAGACATACATTTACACGTGAGGACAGTGAAAGCATTTCTTAAACATTCTCAACTCATACATGTAAAAAAATTAGATATAAATCCAAATGCATACTGTCTGTAATACTGTAGACATGGGGGTTCAAACGTTAGCTTGGAAAAGAGAAAAATAAGAATAAATGGTACAAAAAATATGCATATCTGTATAAATATATGTTCAATAGTAACAGTATTGTAAAATACATTTAATGATTACAAACGTCAGAAAGTCCCAACCCATTCATCCATTAAAATACAAAAACACACATTAAAGAAAAAGGCCCATCATCACACAGTTCAAAATACAGTCAAAGATTGTCAGTCAACACTTTCAAAAATAAACACAATCCACCCTGAACACAATGCACCCATTACATTCAACCTCTAAACATGACTCTGTGAGAGATTATTAAAATGCTTTTTCACTGAGTGGTCCATTCTGATGAATATGAGTTAGTAAAACATCTGCCACACTTGCTGTCACACTTCTTTATGAGCTCTACCAAGTTTGATTGGACCAAAAGGTAAAATTTGAGTGTATATACGTAATGTATTTGTTATAATTTCACATAACCTGTTAAAAATAAATTATCGTTGAATTTTGCTTCAAAGCTTTTTCAGTTGACTTGACATCTCAGTTTGGTCTAACGCAAGCACGCAACCACATGATTGTCAGTCAGCTCGAGAGATAATAATCAATACAGAAAACATTTTGTGCAGTGACCCACAATCACAACAAATGACTGGATCTTAAAAAGGCAACATAAAATGGACTTATCACAGAAATTCAAAAGAACCGCCACACTTAAACAGCAAAACATGCATACAATGTTTTTCAATATTCATTCTGTCATGACATCCATCAACATCACCTTCAGGTCTAAACGACAAGTGTTTATTGTTAATTCTTTTTGTATCTTTCCTAAACAAGCCCTTCAAAAACACCCCTCTTACACTCAGGACCGGCCCGAGGGCAAGAAGTGTTGTTTCCATCTCCAAAATACTGATCAGCATGTGGTGGACACACCCACACATTCATTAGAAGGCACGCAATTTGTCTAACATCAGATCAGTCACACTGACAATCAACTCCACACTTTATACAGAGAGAGAGTATAAATGAAACCATAATGATAATGTACTTTATATTGTAATATTAATAACAATAAGCAGCACTGGGTCATAAAACTATACTGACAATATATAAACCAATATAATATATACCTTTACATAGCATAATTCAGTTTTTATAAAGGCTATTTGTTGTATTTAGAAAACTATATAATGTATTTTCTGTATTGCACATAGTCATACCATCAGATACATTTTTACCACTTTTTTCACTGTTTTTTAGGGGTTTCTGCATCAATGTATACTTTACATTTCAGTCATAGACTGTCTTGTTATAATACTGTGCTGTGTATGATCACACATTGAGATGGTGCTGCAGGCTCAATGTCAACATGTTTTTGCAAGTGTTTCGTTAAAGTTCTCTGATGGTGACAAAATTACTTCCAGTGGATCTGGATGAGGATGAACACAAACACAACAAAAACAAACCCCCTGACTTTTAAGATCACTTTACGAAACTAATGCAATTAAGATAAGAAACAGGAAGGGAATAAAGCAGAAATGTCTAACTGTATAAGGAAATGGCTGGAGTTGTACTACAGCACTTGTACTGTTTCTCTGTTTAAGTTCAAAATGAATACGGTAAAGTTATGGCATTGCTTTGGATTGGCAGCTGCACGCCCACAATGCCTGCAGCAGTCGGAGAAAGCACACCTCTAAAAACAATGCACAACGTGTGGGTTAAGATATTCAGGAAAGCAACGGATAACTTTAAAGTCATTGCTGGGAACAGGTTTAGTAAGGCAAGCCTTTAAAACAAGTTAAATCAAGCCAGGCAAACCTCAAACTTATATATTCATTGAATGAAGCAACACTTGGCAATTAAACTAACATACTTGTAAATTATTTTGAATACTGCAACATTTCATGCAGTAGTTTTCACAAATGATAAGAAGGTCAAACGTGGAAATTGTCATTTATAGTCTTAAATTTTCTATATTGTAACTATATTTTTGTGGCTTTTAACAAACTTTTGCTTTGCCATGCAATTACTTATGGCCTCAGCATTCTGCTTTAAAGTAATCATTTGTTAAAAGTTGTTACTATTAAATCTTTAAGAATAATGGGAGTTTTAGGATCCCATGTTCATGAAGTGCTGTACATAAAGAACATTTTCTCTCAATACTGTGTCACTTATGAGAGCACCATTTGACCTGATACATGACCCATTTTAACATAATGTAGTATAACTATAATATTTACAAAATGCTGTGATTAGTGTATTTAACGTCCAAATATAGTGATCTTTTGGATTTAGCATGATGCATATTAAAGAAGTGATTTAACATCAGTCTATAATGCGAGACGACTGTTTACAGTATTACTGGGAGCCATTTGATAGCACCACAGAATTTCCACAAACTTTTTTTTGCATACAAATCAGTCAGAAATGATAAAGATCATAAGATCTGGTTATTGATCTGAGTATCTGGCTCTTGATTTTAATGCTATACATTTTTATCATAAAGCTTAGTCTTTATGTTTCTGTATTTAACTAAACAAATTGCCATATACTTTGCTCATTTGGTTTTACAACTGTGATTTTATGATTCCTGTTTGGTTTCATTATTTATGATTTATGACTAAAAAACACTGAATAAACCAATGACTAGCAATGTTATTGCATGATGCATTTACTTTGCTCTGTGGCAAAGGTTTCTGATGTTTCTTTGCTCTGAGATCACCTAATCACAACACCATCCTCAGCTTTTCTGTAATCCCTCACCGTGGCCTCTCTGGTGTTTGGAATGGCTGTGTTAGCATCACCAGGGTGAGAGAGGTGAAGGACGTGTTAACATAAACACTGGGATATTTTCACCCAGTGGAATAAAGGAATGGGACACGGTTGACACTGACCACACTAACTATAAAAGTAGAGCGGTTTGATTGACAAACCACAGAGCAGCAATGACACGTCTCTGTTTTTTGTGCTCTCTAGGAGAGAAGCCAAATGTTTCAATCACACCAACATCCCCTGGACTGAGCTGTATAGCTTGTGAACTTCATTGGTCCCAGGACAGAGCTTCAGTCATTTTTCAACAGACAATATACTGCTTCATGATTTTGGAGAAACAGTTTCTTTTCACATGGAACTTCGCTTATAATGTCTGTTGTTTGTTTCTTCCAACAACTTAACAAAATTCACCCTGAAGAGAAAGTTAGGTCTGAAGGGAGGGCTGGAGATGCAGCTTGTTAACTGGGCAAGCCCTCTATGGGTAAAGGTTGAGCAGCATAAACACCTGTTCTAACAGTCTCAGACATAAACTGGCTCACAACCTTCTCCTTGTTCTTCTTCTTCCTCTTCATGAACCTCCTCCACCTCAGGCTTTACACTACTGGCATTGCAACTACTGGGCAGGTCTAGAGATGCCTCGGGGGGCTTCGGATAACGAAATGGGCAGCCATTATCATCAAAAAACCTGCGGAAAGTAAACTCATAGAAGGCATGCTCGGGGTGTTTGCCATGAGGAGAACAGAGGGTATCCCAAGTGCGGGTGCTATCTCCACTATCACTGCAGGCCCCTGGACCACCCTCTTCCTCCACTGGATCAAAGTTGGATGTATCCATAGGGTGGGCAATCTTGGGTCGGTAGGGAGCAGGTTGTGTACGAAGATTGCTGGAGAAATCCACTTCGGTAAAGAATGGGTGAGCTTTTATCTCTCCAGCCCCATTTCCCCCCAAACGCTCTTCAGCTGAGCAGCACAGCTGACCAATGATGTCAACTGCTTCAGGGCTCAGTTTCACTTGTGGAGGCACCTGCAGAGTGTTCTCCCAGTTTATTACCTGTTGAGATGGAGACATTAACAATTTCAGAAAAACTCCTGCATAAAATTTTGCTAAATGTTGTTCCTAAATTCTCTTAAAGACGTATCTGACTTACCTTAAGCTGTGTCTCTGTCGGGGTTGGAGCAAGGAAGGGTGGCTGGCCAACCAGCATCTCAAACAGGATTACTCCCACACTCCACCAGTCACACAGCTGTGTGTAACCTGCATATTAAGAAGTTTATGCTTTAGAAGAGATCTCTAGATGCTAATTTAATTACCAAGTCTTTTTAAAGCAACTTCTTGGACAACTATGTACAAGTCTTACCTTTGCGCAGAAGCACCTCAGGGGCGATGTAGTTAGGAGTGCCAACCAGAGAGTGTGCCAGGCATCGCTGGTGCTGACGAGCTGCCCTCTGTTCAAAAGTCATGAGCCGGTCTCCACAACGACAGTTAGATACATCATCCCAAAAGTCACTTGGCTCCATACTATCTTGTCGGATATGGTTCCCTATATAGTGCAAGTAAGAGACAATAAAGCCAATCAATTAATATGACATCTTCATAGGGCTAAGGGTGTCTACACATTAAAGTTTACAGTGTACCAGAGAAAGCAAATTCACAGATTTTAATATGCACCAGATGAAAATGAACAAAGAAAATGTTACAGAGGTGGATTTAGTTATGCTTTCAGAAATCTAATTGGCTGTCTTTCCACTTGATTTCCAACTAACAGACTCTGTTTTAACCCTTATATCTTGCTTGAGGTGCTCTAAATTAATCTATTAGCAAACAATGCAGATATCAAACAATTCCTTCTGCATTTCAACAAGCATTGTTACTGATATGGCATTAAAAATAACCATACAAAGTTCCATTATTGCCATTTTTCAAAACCTATAATAGATACCTTATCTTCATTTCCCTTACCTTTTTGATAATACTTTGAGTTGTGAGTCCAACGGAACCCAGTACACAGACCAAAATCAGTCAGTTTGATGTGTCCATCCAGGTCAATGAGAATGTTGTCTGGCTTGATATCTCTGTGAATGAAGCCCATCCTATGCACACTCTCAATGGCTAGTGTCAACTCAGCCACATAGAACCTGGCTAAGGGCTCTGGGAAAACCCCCATACGAATCAGCAGGCTCATCATATCACCTCCAGGAATGTAATCCATTACAAAGTACAGGCTATCTCTGTCCTGGAATGAGTAGTACAACTTAACTACCCACTCATTGTCAGCTTCTGCCAGGATGTCCCGTTCTGCTTTCACATGGGCTACCTGGTTCCGGTTCAAAACATCCTTTTTTCGTAGAGTCTTCATGGCATATAGGGCCACTGTGTCCACTTTACGTGTAAGACAAACCTCACCAAAGGCCCCAATGCCGATAGTCTTGATTTTGACAAACATAGATTTGTCCATCTTGGCACGCCGTAGCCTGTTGTAATTGGATTCCTTCTGATAAAGCATCTTTCTCATCTGTTCCTGCTCTGCCAAAGATAGTCCAGCCTGGTGGAGAAGAGGAAACAGAGGAGGGTGGTTGATAATAACTGATAATAAATTACCAATGAAAATAACTTGAATATCACACAATTTTGTTGTAATTAAAGCTGCAATCCATAATTTATGGATAATCCATAATTTATTGAGCAAGTACATAACAGATCAGTGTGCAAAATCTATCTTCACAATGGTAAGTTTATAATAGTGATTCATAATTTGAGCTGTGGGGTTGTATGTCAGTTTGACTCCATTTGACTTCAACATATATAAAGAAAGGAACATAAATTAACCTGCAGTTTTTATATTTCAAACTGAGATGGCAATAGAAAGGCAAAAGTTATAGATTGCGGCTTTAAATTCATATGGCATTTTGTGGTCAGTGAAGGTCCAGCTCACCTTGGACATCTCTTGCTCTAGCTGCATTCTGCGGTTGAGCTTCTGCTGGTAGGTCTTCATTACATTCTCCACATGCTGCTCCATGTAGAATTTGAAGGCAAAGGGAGAGTAACTCTTAATGCGAGACTCTCTCTTCTCTTCATCACGGGCGTTTTTCCGAACAGGCACAGGTGAGGTCTGTATTTGCTTCTTATCCTTCACAACCTTCTCACCTTTGCCTGTCTTGGCTTTGTCTTTGGAGACAGGTTCCTCCTGCTTTCCTACTGCAGCACTCTGGGCAGTCCTATTTGTAGCACTGACTTCTTGTATTCCACCCACGGCACCAGGCTCAAGACATACAGTCTCAGCTCCTGGTCCAGACCCAGGCAGGAGAAGTGTTTTGGGGTAAGGTGGAGGTGGGCAGCGGTGCTCTTGGTTAGTCTCCATGTTAAATGTCTCATCTGGCATATATCCATGAGACTCTGGTGGTTCCTGGGCTTGTGCACTTAGCCAGCTTGGGTGGCATGGTCCAACTGCTGTCTTTGGCTCAGGCCTCATGACCCGTATACTTTTAACAGGTGGTTGGATTGGTGGAGAGGTCACTGCAGTGATTGTGTTAGGTGGACCCAAAGGTGTCTCTTGCTTGCCAGCAACAGCAGCTGTAGGTGGCAAAGTCTGCCTCACGGTCACCTTTTGGTGGTTGTTGAAAGAATTGGTCCTACTAGGAACACGCACTTCCCCTCTAAAGGGTCCCTGTGGCTGCCTGGCTGGAGGAGTCCCCTCAGGACCTTGGGCTCCTGGCCAGTGATGCTCATACAAATCTAGGTTAAGACTGGCTCTGGAAGGGGTATGGAGGCCTTGGGGAACATCTGAAAAATCAGCCCCTATTGCTCCAGTGGCCACACCTGGGGGACGTGGCATCATGGAAACTTGGTATGAGGTGGGGCTGGCTTGGTGTGGATGTGAATGTGCTGGCAGATATAAGTTGGGAGGGTACCCACCACCATTTTGGCCCATTGCCCCTTTGCTTGGCATATTAACATAATTGTCAGGTGCTAATGGAGGCATCTTATTCTGGAAGGAAGCACTCCGTTTGACCCCATAGCTGGACGGCTCCATCATATGAGGCCTATAATCATAATGCGGGCCAGGGCCTCCTGAGGGCTGTTGCATGGGTGTTGACTGGAGTTGCATGGGTGGTCCAGGTACACTGTAGCCCATCACAGCCTGGTCCATACCATTGGGGTATCCTGTTTGCTGAGCTGGACCAGGTGTGTACATAGGGTTCCCAGGATTATTTTGGCCAGTCATGCTTGTGGAGTAAGCACCCATACTGGCAGGACGACCCATTGGGTTGCCCATGGCAGGACCCTGTGAAGGGTTGGCAGGGGGTGTCATGTAATTCATGACAGGTGGTCCACCCATGTATGCACGCGGCATCTCACCCTCAGCCCCATAACTAGCTCCCTCATATAGTGGAGCTCCGATTTGGTGATAAGGTGGCATGGTACCCTCCCCAGTGCCCTCCATAGCAGATCGGTGGTCTATCAAATTTGACATGGCCCCTTTCCCTGTAGAAGAAAAAGAAAAAAAAAAAAGATTAATCTTGAATGAAAAGAAGTTATATGCATATCTATTTAGCTTAGTGTGCTTTTAGATGTGTGCAGATACCTGGGGAAGTCTGTTTGATGACACGTACAATCTGTTCATTGTGTGGGTCAAGGTAACCCATTTTACTTATGTATTCCAATGCTGCTTCGATGTTACGGCTGCCAGTCTGTTTTAGAGCACGCACTGCCATTTCCTGTTTTAGAAATTAAGAACTTTCAGAACGTAGGCATAACATGCATTTTTTTCAAGAAGGATTTCCTGTCATTGTGCAATGATGAATCACTTCTACACTCAAATGTAAAAAATAAAGTTCTTAAATATTTTCTATGATGATGTAATACTGCTTGTTGACACATGTATTGAACATCACCCCTGACTACTCATACCTGCTATCCTAATTAAATTTTCCCAAGCAGATGTACAGGTGACTAAAGATAACATCATAACTACCGACAGACATCACCCTTTTGTTAAACTAAAACTAAAGCATAGTTCGAATTTTGTTAGACAAATTAAAAATAGCTGTTATGACACCTTCAATACAAGTCCATCTGCTGAAGAACATGTCTCGTACATCCAATGTATTTTGAATATGTTTAAAAGCTAATCTACTTTTCAGGCAAGTCAAATGCTTCCTTCCTGCTGAGAAATATGTCTATGCATCATACCTAAAAACAAAGACATACACTTTTTTAATACTTTGTGGCTCTTGCATTGGTGGTAGAAAATTGATCCAAGTGCATCTCAGTTATTTGCATAAACATATACATGTTCAAAGGTATGCAGTGGTGTGTAGTGTGCATGTCAATAGACACCAAATATGTGCACACATACATCAGAGAATTGTTACCAATCCCTGCAGCTGCTTCCTCTGCAAGTTAAACTACTTCCTGTCTCAGACCGCCAATACATGTCACTATGACAAAAGCACTATGACCTGAGTTTGGCATACTGGAACATTCATTACATGGATATAAATTTATATTAATAATATTAATAAACTGTAGGACTGTAAACTGTGATGACCTGTGGGTTTCGATGGCATTATAAAATATAAAAACATTTTTATTTGTACCTATTTATTTAATGTCTCAAAAAGAAGCAGCTGTCAACTAAAATAGATCTCCACTGATTACCCACCACACAACATTTCTCTTCACAGTATAAACCTAGAAATTATTCTACAGATATTCTTGTTTTATTTTGGATCACTATAGTTTTGACAAGTAATTTGACAAGTCTGACATGTACAGTCATCTGTTAGCAGAGACCCACACCTATATGAGGAGATCCTCTTGAATGGAATATGAGCTCATACAGAAGACATTCTGCCCAAACCGAATTGTGAAGCACAACATCTCAAGCTGCCCCTGGTGGCCATCCATGACACTGCACCAAACATGTCAGAAAAAAAGACAAACAAGTGCCTTTTTCAGCACAAACCTGTGCTTTAATCTTCTGTTCAAATGTTTAAAGTAGGCAAGTTTTAATCAAACAACTATGACAAAGCCTGGGTAAAGGCCAAAATCGAATGGGCGTAAACAATCAGTCGTCCAAACTGTGGGTACGCTCAGCACGCAGAGCCACACAAATTCTACACATTCCCTGAGTGCTAGTTAGAACTATTGCGTGTCACTGTGTATAGCTACCAGTTTTGTCTAAACACTTGTGTGAACAAAAGTGTCCGAGGAAAACAACCATTAGGCAGTTATATACATATGCAGGTGCTACAGTCTTCACTGTGAAAAGCACAAGGACAGAGGGTGCACAGGAAATACCCCAAACACATGCTGTCTGTCTATGATCATTGCTCCCAAAAGCACAGTTGCTCTCTATTGCATTCCATCAGTGTCCACTCCAAGGGTGTGTGCCTTCCCGTCCCTCATAGTAATTTAAAGGCGCCACTCTCTCGCACTCATGAACCAGTCCAACACAGACTACAGTCTAGTTTAGTGAAGGGCTGGGTCTGGATTTGGCTCTGGGTCAAAGTTTCAGCCTTGACCTCCAGTGTCATGTGGGCAGATGTTCCGGACATTCCACAAAGCAGGAAGCAAGAATTCCAACTATGTGACATCCTTTAAAATGTCATTTTTTTTGGAGATCTTTCAGTTTCAATCTGAAATTAAAGGTTCATACTCGTCATTCCCAAAATATCTTTTGTATTTTAACCTGTGTCATGATGGTCAGCACCACAAGCCTCAAAGCAACACTAGACATTCAAACTCTGACTGCGGTGATGGTAAGTACCCACACCAAAACAAAAACTTATTTCTGTTTTTTTCCCCAGCTCTTACTTATAACGTAAATATAATCTTCCCGACTCAAGTGACATAACTATACAGTTAAAAAAAACATTTTTATAAGCTTTTTAGGCCACTTTGACCCAAATTTAAAACAAATTCCACCATTGGACATAAAAAAAGCAAAACAGTAACTGCCCTTCAGTATTGCTAATGATACAAGTATAGTATCTCCATCATGCTAATGGAACATCATTTCCTGGTATAACTGTGCCCAATTCATTAGTACTTGTTAAAAAATGTGCCTTCATAGTTTATGCACGTCTGAGATTACTTTCCCTTTGGTTGATGTCACAATTTACTCTTTATACTAATAAACAACACCTACTTTTTTATGATGCAGTCGATTTCTGATAAGTTCAAATTCCAACCTGCATTTGTTCTCATTGAATATTCAGTTTCACATGTAAATATATCATATTACACAAATGTAATTGCTTGAGAATGTCATTTCATGGTGAAATGTTACGCCACACAGCCCAAACCAGTTGATGTTTGAAAGCCTGAACATATCAGGTGTACGTAGATTGCGAAAAAATGTGATGTCTACATAATATTACAGTATTCTGCAAATCGCCCAAGTACAGAAAAATCACATACATAATGAACACAGGCAGCTTTTCATATTCCAACCTCGAAACCACAAATCCACAACACATGTCGTACTCTTCTTCTTCCTACCTCCCCCACTGTATTCCCAAATAATACATTTCCTCTTTTAAAGGTGTTATGTAACCATCAGCAGAGTCATGTGTAATATTTGAGGTGAAAACCAATGACAAAAATCAAGCAAAAAGAAGCTCAGGGAAGAACCAGAGGCAGCCATTTACTTTTCTGGAATGCACAGAGGGTCAGAGAAGGAACAGAGGTCCCAGTCAGAAGCCACCAGAGAACTAAAAATACCAAGTCACACAGCATGGCATTACACAATAATGACTATATCACTACTAATAAAAAAACATGCTGAAAAGCTTTTAGGGGAGGTCTGGGTGCCTGCGGTGTATGACTCTTTGGAGAGACTGGAAAAGGCCAACAAGAGACAATCGAAATTCACTTGCGATGCTAAATCGGAATGCTAAGAGACGACAGAGCCACAAAACTCAAACTTCATGTTTTTATAACAACTAAATAAAACCCTTCAATTCAGAGATTGAAAATAAACTCAGACATGTGGCAAGAAAAAACACGATAGACACAGTCAAAGTGTCTGTGCTGTCCCAGTGCAACGCCTGTCATTCCTGTTAGGAAAACTGCACCACCCATCTAAAACTGAACTGGGCACTTCCTCTGTGTACTCATGCTGTGTAGGCTGTCCAATCAATGCAGGGCTAAGACAACCAACCTAATGACTGTAAAATATACACATGCTTATGTGGTTCACTCTCACGTAAATCCAAATGCCTTCTTGTCAAAGAAAGCCAACAACTAGGGTCAAAAAAAAGAATCAATTTAAACTGTTTAGAAAGTAATGCGTTACTTGTGAACATTTATACAACATTTCACTGATCCTGATCAAAAACGTTCTTTGTCTAAATCAGGCCAGCATCAGCACCAACAGCAGAAGCCTTCTAAGATTAAAATGTATCCAGACAGCTTGGTCCAAATCAGGCCTGACTTCATTCTGTGCTTCATCTGATAGCATGTTTCAGCTTCCAGAGTCCTAAAAAAGCCCATTCCACTCTCTGTTTAGCCATGTCATAAAGCCTGTCATAAAGGCAGCTCGGCTCCCTTCAGTTAGGCCTCATAATTCATCTGGGCCGTGGTGGATTTCTCGCTGGTGTTGTGCATGGGCTTGAGCACAACATTCCTCACATGCCTAATGCAATCACAGGGCCGCTCGCTGAGCTCTATCAGAACATGAGCAGCAAAGCCTCAGCACATATTTTTTAATGGCCTGACGAGGAGTCTGTATTAGACAACACAACTTATCACAGACAACAAATCCAACATTGGCCAACACCGTTTGTCAGATGTTCTGTACATATTTCACATCAATGAATAAAGAAAGGCCAGCAACTTCTTATATTGTCTTAGGATAACAAGAATTTATGCGTTAAGTCTATATTTTGGTCACCCCAATATATGTTTGACCTACAAATATATGCAAGAAATTTTGACAGAGCAATTGCACAACAACTATTATCGCACACCTATTTGTCAGAATCCAAATACACTGAAACAAGTGTTTCTCTATAGATACCACACACCACCACAAAACCATTATTAAATGACACACATTTTAAAGAAAATAATTTTGACAAAGACAAACTACATTTTTGTATTGGGGGTAAAAGGACTAACTTGGCTTTTTTTTTTTTACTTCATTTGGGGTGATGTTCCACAGTGACTCTTAAATAAACAAAAATACCAAAAAAGTTGTGAAATCTGACTGCCATTTCAACACTACACTCAATATTATGTAATGATTTTAGATTTGGCAAAGACAGGATGGATTGGGCCACATATCTACTGTACAATGTTCAAGCCCTACTTATGCTAAGTCTCCACAAAGTTCATAGAACTGTTGCTCAAGCTGAAAGGATTTCAGAAACTCCTCTAAAATAATACATGCCAAAAAGTCACAGTAACTTATATCCTGTACAAGTAAGTGGTTGTAATAAAATAAAATAAAGAACAATCCTAAGACAACATCAACCGACCATTTAGTTACTGTTTTTACCAAATAATACAAGAATTTGCTGACTGAAATTCCATACACACATAACATTCATCAATCCAATTCTTACCTGATCACAACCAGCATTGACAAGATCTTGCAGCATCTGTCTGTTGACTTCTCCAGGGTGCACTGAGCCCGCGCCTGACTCATTAGCAAAAGGCATCAGGGACCTGCGGATCTCTCGTAAGGCATTTTGGTAGTTGTTGAACTTCTGGGGCTGTCTGAGCTGCTGTTGCCTACCAGACTGGTCTTTGCCCTTGGAGTCACCCCCTCTGCCCCCCTCCCCTCGGGAACTGCCTCCATGAAGTGCCTGGCTTACCAGCTTCGCTGGTTGCTTCAGTCCCTCCTTGATCTCCTGCAGGCGCTGGCGTGTGTTGCCCACATATGGGGCAGCAGGGAAGGTCTTAGGCCTCATAAGTGAATGTGGCCTGGTTTGGCTTACGCTCAAAAGCCAAGTGCTCTCACACGCAAACACTTAACACTTAGAAAAGACAGAAAGGTTCTTTCAATTACTCACTCAGAAAGTAAAGACAAACACACTAGAACAATCATACAATTCCAAGATTCCAAGTCACACAACTACACACACACA
>JAZGTK010011216.1:0-15789 GCA_036877625.1 Ambastaia sidthimunki | reverse complement strand
TTAAAGTTTGGTTTGGAGAGGGTGTTTTAAAAATCTTAGTTTCTGACTTTTTTTAAAATAAGTCGAGGATTGTGATTCCTGATCAAATGTTTCTCTCGTACATTCAGCGATGTAAGGACAGGCTGAATGCGCTGGCGATATCTGTCATGAACCAGTGGCCGGGTGTTAAACTGCGCGTCACGGAAGGTTGGGATGAGGACGGACACCATTTCGAAGAGTCTTTGCACTACGAGGGACGGGCGGTGGACATAACCACCTCAGACAGGGATAAAAGCAAGTACGGGATGCTGTCAAGACTTGCGGTGGAGGCGGGTTTTGACTGGGTCTATTACGAATCTAAAGCGCACATACATTGCTCTGTCAAAGCAGGTGAGAACAATTTTACCTCATGACTGTCATCAGTTAAATACCCGAAGATTTCAGCTTTTAAGAAGCATAATTTAACATTCAGTCATGCCTCTGTTTCTGTGTGTTAATATGCGGGGAAGCATGTTCAAAAATGTCAACAAATAAACAGCCAAGTTAGAGGAAAAAGTGTTGCAAAGTAATACTATTAAGAAATAATTGAGAAGTTTATAAAAAATGAAATAGTTGTTAAAAAATAAATTAAAGGTGAAAAGATGGCACTGTCAGACAGATTACAGTGAAAATTTATATTTAATCACTTTTACAAATGAAATGAAACTAAATAAGGAGTTCAATGGGATAGTTTAGTAGAGATAGAAAAGACAGGATGCGTTTGCTCTGTCGAATGTGAACTGTGTTACAGGAGAATTCGCACTTTTTGCACCTGTGTAAACAGCTACAAAACACGAACGGGATCAGGGAAAGCAAAGTCTGGCGTTAATGTAAATGAAAATGCCTGAACACTGTGTGTTAATTCAGAATTCACTTTCAACACTTGATTCATGACAGTCACAACCCAAGTCCGGAATATTTCCAATTCCGCACCATCATGCCATACAATCTTTTTCAATGGACTTGTAGTTGCTAAACGCTTGAATAAAAAGCATAACCGCTTCGTTATATAAATGTTAGCTTAAATTCCTTTGTTTTCAGAAAATTCAATCGCTGCTAAATCGGGGGGATGTTTTCCTGGATCTGCTGCGGTCACACTTGCCGATGGGAGGAGCAAACATATCAAAGACCTCAAAGTGGGCGACAGGGTTTTAACCGCGGACGAGAAGGGAAACGTATTATTTAGCGACTTTATTATGTTTATGGACCACGATTCGACCACCAGAAGGCAATTCCTCGTCATCGAGACATCAGATGCTTTTAAAAAGCTCACCCTCACTGCAGCGCACCTAGTCTTCGTTGGGAACGGTTCATCTATTTCAGATATGAAAGCAACATTTGCCAGCAACGTAATGCCTGGAGATAAACTTTTCGTTTCCGATGGTTCATCACACGAGACCCTTAAAAGCGTGACAGTAACGAGGATTTACAGTGAAGAATACGAGGGATCTTACGCGCCGGTCACCGCGCACGGAACCATCATAGTGGACCAGGTGCTGGTTTCTTGCTACGCGGTTATTGAGAATCACAGATGGGCGCACTGGGCTTTTGCACCGGTCCGATTAAGTTACATGTTGATGACGTGGCTGTTTTCGGCTGGTGATTTAAACGTCACTTTGCAGGAGGATGGCGTGCACTGGTACTCAAACATGCTTGTTCACATTGGCTCTTGGTTACTGGACGGAGACTCTTTCCATCCACTCGGGATTTCACACTTAAGCTGAGACTGCAGCTACAGTATTGCTCTGTGGGCATCCGATGAACAGACTCAAATGTATTAAAAGCCTTAAAGTGTTCATTGAAATAATTTATTTGTATTAGATCATCTGTCTCTGGAAATGCACATCAATTTAAGCATGATGTGAGCGTTTTGCGCGTTGTGTTAAAGAGATTCTTATAAAAACGTCGGTGCAGTAAGATGTGACTCTTCTATTTTAATGGATGAGCGTCGCATGGCGCCCAAAGGTTATATTTTTATACGCAGATTTGTATATTAGATTTTTGATGGATTAAAGTATTTCCAGAAACACATTTCGTTATTTGAAATAGTGTTACATTTATTTAAACAGTTGCGATGCATCAGCTGTTCACGTATGTCGTTATTGTCGAATATGTCAAGTGTCATTGTTTTGACCACTGTTTCAACGTTTGTGTATTTGTTACACTAACAGTTGTTTTGTTTTTTTTTTGACAAAAGTACTCAAAATAAATCCATGGTACGGCAAAAGCGCCCAAACGTTTGTAGAATACAAAGTGTTTTCCTAGTTTTTTCCTAGCTGATTTAAGCAACGATTCAAAGTTTGTAGAACAAACAAAACCAGTAATGACTGATGCAGACAGACTGGAAGATATTTTTTCCCTCAACATTTGGGTCAAACACAACAACAGTGAGGGGTGGGGCCCTCAAATTGCTTAATGAGAAAACTAAGTAACATTTAGTAAGTGTTGCGACAAGGATTGAAATTCCACTCATGTTTTGTTTTGAGGAGGGAGCTGTGTTGACTCTGTGTGGTTGAGACTTGTTAGAAGACACAAAAGGAGTTGCGGAGAGAGACGGAAGGATGACCTTGGGCCCGGCCCAGGTACAAAAGCACTGCTAAAGGAACATTCCAGGAGACCAGGAAAACAAACTAGCCCCTAATCCGTTCCCTATACCACAGTCTGCCGGATTAGAGAAGGGCCACTCTGCAAATGTTGACATTCCCAAATACAAGATGTCAGAGTCTTGGAAAATATTTTAGAACGTCTGTTGCAAGCAAAAGAATGGAGGACAAACATGAGGCAGTCTTGTTATATCTAAGAAGCAGTGAACCACATATACTTATTTAGTGTCTGTGTGAATTCAGAAATCAGATGGAAGGTTTCTCTTGTGAGTTACATCAACAATGACATTGGCGTTTGAAAATAGTCCCTGTAACAGCTTACTGTTTGAATTTGTTAATTGTAATTCTGAAATGATCCATGATTAAACAGGAATTTAGGGCTTTATCCACTTATAATACTATATAAATAATGCTTTAATAAGCAGTACAGAGCATAAAACTCATCAAATATAAAAATAAAAAATGTGAACAATTTTGAAATAGTGTTAAATGTTTAAATAGAAACTTTAAGTGATTCTAATAAGAACAAAACAGAAAATACTCTAGAAAGGTTAAAAATACAGAAAAACAATTAGACTCGTTGATTAATTGATTACAAATCGAGTGGCAAAATGGCCACTAGGTGGAGTTATACAGCTACATAAATAAAGCCTTACACATAAGCGTAGCTTTAAAATTTGAAGCTAATCTCAAATACAAATAGTGTTTAATAAATAGCTAATAATGTTGGAGGAAGAAAGCGCGATAAAAAAAATACTTTTTTTAAAACATTTTCTTATCATTTTCACCAGACCATTACCATCATAATGCTGTTCATATACATTCCACTGTTATTGCCTCCCTTTACTATTGTTTGTAACTTAAACTATGATTACATTACACTCTAAAATACTTTTATAACAAATGATTTCAGATTAAACTGTTGTTTGTGCAGGTGCAGGTAAAACTGACATTATGCAACAAGCCATAATAAGATATTCATAAAATATTAACAGTATAATTTTTCACCCTGAAAGTACAAATTAGCAAACTGAGCAAATTGTCCCTCTTGACTTTGTAAACTTGCGTTTCCCAGATCTTAACAAGTCAACCAATGCTGCCCTCTAGTGGATATTTATAAAATGACTTGGCTTTCGGAACTACATTTAGATTAAAGATGCTCACAAAATGATAAGATGAGCGAAACTAATAAAGAAACGCAAGGTAATCCTGTGCCGAAAACAATAAGATTACCATCTTAACAGCAACACAATTTGAAAAATTAATAACTGTTTCATTCATAACCACTTATTTCATCATTATTGTAGAATCACTTTTATATCTAATCGAATTAACCTTAACTGGATTAGTTTAGCTAATCGCATATGCCGTCAGGATCAGGAACTATGGGGGAATACTTCATCCTCAGAGCTTCCTGCTTTCTGCTCAGTCATCTGAGTGGCAGGTGTATAACAAATAATTACATATCAAAGACTAACAACCGCTTAGGTGACAAGCTCTCAAAACAAATAAAGCAGATGTCAGAAATAAAGGTATGAAACCCAGGTGAGATGATGCCTCTAAAATGAGAAACTAAAGTGGTTTCTAAGCAGAGAAACATAGCAGGAGAAATAAAGTCTTTAGAAGATTGTGAGATTAATTGGTGATTGAGTGGCACCAAAGTGCCTGTAAGGAAAGTCAGTCCACTCTGCGGCCATTTTTTGGAGATCTAATCTACTTTATGAGTAGCTAATGTCCTGTGGAGTTTAGCTTCAGCCTAATTTAACACACCTGATCCAGCTAATCATTGACTTGAGGATTACTTAAAACTTCCAGACTGGTGACCAGTTTTTGTATGATTTTTTAATTTATTTTAAATATGATTCAAATATTCATTTTTCGAATATGTAGACTAGTATATGCAACTAGTAGAGCATTGCGTTAGCAGCGCAAAGGTTGTGGGTTCGATCCCCGGGAATACAAGTACTGATAAAAATGTATACCTTGAATTCACATTGGATAAAAGTGTCTGCCAAATGAATAAATGTAAAATGCAAATATCTTGTTGTAATAGAAATCTGGCCATACTTTATCACCTCCAGAACAAAGTGTCATTACTGCACTAACTTTCACAGGTTAAGCTGTTTCACAGTAAATTACACTGATTGAATCAGCTTTCTAGGGTGAGATGATGAGGTTGACGGTGAGTGGTGGAGTCGGGCGGGGAGTGAGGATTTGACCTACCTGAACGGGTCTTACTGACATCAGCAGGTTTTTCAGATGGACTCCAGCAGTTGAGGAAGAAAGCCCTTCAACTGACACCTGCTCTACTGCTCGTCTGTTTGCCTGGCACCGAGTGGGCACTGCCCATCTGGCCCACTCTGACTCCACTGCACCCCTGAACTACCTGCAGCGAGCACCAGGCGCACACAGAGACGACCCATTTAGTTTGTCCTTCTGGTGTCTGCTGATGTTTCAATACTGACAGGATGATGCAATGTTTAAACATTTTTAACAAGTATTATTTTTCTCTGCTGACTGACAAATAGAATACCACTCTCACGCAGATGCTTAAAGAAACAGTTCTGTTAATATTTACTCACCCTCATGGTGTTCCAGACTTGTAGGCTGTTTTATATTCTGTCACATATATCACACAAAATTTTGAATTTTGAAAAATCTCAATGGAGAAGCTCAGAAAAGCACAATTAAAGCAAAATAAATGTAGTCTGTATAATTTGTAATAATTAAATTAAATTTGAGTTATTATTCTCTCTCAGATTAAATAATTCATGCTAATCATTATGTGGCTCTTAAATCAAATATGGCACCTAAGGCGCAGGCTGGACAGCCAATCAGATGTAATGGTTCCTGCATGACATCAGACCTGCACTTTTAGAAGCCAGCTTTGATTTCGGAACTGCATTACAATTTTCATTTGATTTGCTCTGTTGATCAAACAAAGCTCTTAAAATCTATTGAAGCTAAAAGACTTGGAATATAGCCAACAAGTAGCATTAACTAACTTACAAGTGTTTTTATAATGCTTTTAGTCCTTTTCAGACTAATGAAAGTTTTCAATATTTTTCATATACGAAAATAATGAAAAATAAGAACATTATAATCAGTATTTTTTAGTCCTTCTCCATGTGTCCTCCTGACCTTCCTGTGTTGCATTAATTTTACTGTAACAAATTTTTTATAGCAAGAAAAAAGGAAAAAGCAATTCCTGCACTGTTCCTATTTAAAATCTGATTTGCACCAAAATTAAATGTAAATCAAATCTGGATCATTTAAATGGTTCTGGTGCAGAACCACAGAAAACACATCTGTATTCCACTGCTCACGGTGTAAAGTGATTAATCCCCTTCATAGAAATCACAGCCCTCCATTACACCAATCACACACTAAGCAGTATTATCCCAGGATGACAACGCTTGACAAATACCCTGTTCACCCTCACTGCCATTATTCCTGATGAAAAATTAATTTCCCTTATCTACGGCTAAGCTCTTCAATCCAAATCCACCATATTGCAACTCTTTATTTACAAGTATTAAGAGAACGTGCCCACACACACTTCAAGATGAATTGCACATTTTCAGGGGCAACATCCAATTCTGAGCACCTGAAAGATATTTGATGCTAGAGAGAAGAAATGAGATAACATTGTCAGCACGGATGAGACTGACAGCAGAACAATGTCTCTGGGCAGCATCTTGTCGATCTGTCTTTTAGCAGCCCCGCACCACTCAAACGCAACCCCATCCATTCGCCCGTCTGCAGACGTTTCTCCAAAGACACCCTCCCTCTCCACCACCAATACAACTTCTATTAAGACTGACACCCTGTTATCTTCATCGCCCACCAAAGCTTCTCGTCTCAGGACGGGTTAAGGAGAGGAAAGACAGAAGTGAAAGGAGGATGTTGAGAGATGTTGCCTTGAAGACAGACTTCACATCCGGGGTGAATAATGGGTTTAACTGGAAAGGTAAAGTTATAGGAGGCCAATTAAAAAAATATGAGGGTTTACATTATTGCTGAAAGCATGAAAATATTTTTAAAATATTTTATATATAAAATAATGTAAAGAAACATAAAGGGATCTTTATTCAATAAAATACTTTAAATATTTTAAAGGTATAAATACAATTATTTTATACTTTTATTAAAGTATAAAATATTTTCTAAAATATAAAGATGCTTAAAATACTTAAAAATGCAGGTTAAAATGCAGAGAGGAACTCATGTTGTTGCTTTAAGCACAGATATAATTATACAGATATTAGTATATAGAAGGCAAGTAAAATTAGAGAGTATTTTTTTTATTTTTGGAAAAAACAAAAGTCTTTGATGATATTGGCAAATATCTGGTGAGGAGAAGAATGCAGAAAGAATCTGGATGCATGGATTGATTTTCAGAGCAAAGCCCATAAAAGACCCTGACAGAGGCATTTGATTTTCCTCTGACTGCATTGTGAGACATAATAATTGGGTCTAATGAACAGCTTTCACACAATCTGCTTGACCTTGAGCTCAATGGGCATGAGGTGAACGGTTCTATTACCACACACTTTAATATCGAGAGAGAGAGAGAGAGAGAGAGAGAGAAAGAGACAGACAGCAATGAAAGAGAGCTTTATTTTCTTCTAAATCAATTCCACAACACTGTTAATGGGCAATTACTAAACAGTACAAATAGATTTGATGTCTTTATCAGGAAGGTTTTAATCTAACAAAGTTAGATTATGCCACAGGCATCGTACAGACCTCCTCATTGTTTCTTGTGTTTAATGGCTTTGCGGGGAGTTTTTGAGGAGCTGGAGGAGTTTGAGGCTCCTCCTCGACCTTCTGACCCACATTCCTTCTCACCATCCCGGCGCTGGTGGAGTTTTGGCAGAGTTGGCAGAACTTGGCAATCGCTGGCTGCCCTGCGGCAATGGGCATCCCCCTGGCAACGGCCATTGGTTTGGCACTCCATCCCATCCTGGCAACAGCTCTTACCGGCACAGCAGGTTTTTGTGCAGGATGGAGGTTGTTTTTAGTGATGGTTACGTCCTGCAATTGGTCAAAGTCTTCAGCAACACTAAGAGGCCATTGAGGTTTGTTAGTTTTTAGGAACATTCATAAAAACTGTAAATATTTATAACAAAGAAAGATGCACTTACTGCTTTACCAAAGTATGCCACATCTACCTACCTTAGTCAAGAATTGTATTAAATGTCTCAGTTATTAAATATCTTCTAATATTGTACTGCTTTATGCATCAGAATAAGTGTAAACTAAAAAGATTAACAGCATATGAAATTCAGCCAATGAATTGATTAACCAATGAAATTCAGTTTGGCAGAGTGACATTGTGGTTTGTTCTGTGATTGGTCAGGCTGAGAACGTGGGCGGTCCAGAGGGGGCCGGTAAAGAGCTGGCAGGTTTTACAATGATTGACTGTGAAACAGAAGCTCTGAGGCACAGTGAGTAAAACTCACAACATACAAACAGACGGACACAATCAAGTGTCTGATATGATGCATAATTACTGAATAGATGCTGAAGATACTTGCTGGAAAAACATGGAAATAAAATGTACAAGTGTACAAGATGACGTATGGAAGGAAAACATAAAAACATTGTTAGCTTCAAAATGGTGTATAAATCTATTGATATGCTGACAATTCCTAAAGGCGTCTGGATGTTTAAGAAAAAACGATTTAAGAAAATATGCATAGGAACATATGACAAATTAATAAGATAAAGATATGAAGGTGAATAAACAAATCTAAACCAAAACTGTTCAGTCTAATGAAGCTAAACTGACAGTAGTTATTGCCCAGAACTACCTTTAAACACCAGAGGGCAGCGTAGCCTATGTGTCCACTAGTCTTTGAGACTAACCAGCCTGATTACTCACCAAATTAGTGATCATATACATTAAAGTACCTTCATGGATTTTAGATGCATTATATTAACATGGGTAGAGAGAATAAGACATTATGAGATTAAATGGTGAATGTTACAAGTCAGATTTAAACCCAAATCGCTATGAGCGCCACAGCTCAATCTGTATGAGACTATTAACTAACCACTAGGGCACAGCTCCATCAAACAGATAAGAATCTGATCACCAGCAATTAGCCACTTGGTACTAAATTAAGGGAATTACTCTACACCAAGAGATACTGCAGGTGTCTGTAGACTATTGATACGGCTAAATACCTTATTTAAATACCTTACCTAAATACCTACATCAGCAGAGCTTAATAGCATTGGACACATATGTATCTTTCAGTCTCCACTGCCAAGTGTCTCATTTAACTCACCTGTGCCTGGTGTCTAGAGGGAGCAAGAAGGGGGGCCAAACTGAGCTGATGGATGTTTCTGATGAGCGTGGTGTCCTTTGACAGATCCATGGACCCCTGTAAAATTGGGGTGGGCCTCCAGGGGTCAGTCTCAGATCCTGAAGGCTGAACAGAGCCCGTGGGAGTCAATCCAGCGAGGAGCGAATGACCGTCAAGTGTTGTTGATCAAACATATGCTGTCCTGGGAACCTTGGCTCTTTGGTAAAGGGGTGAAACAAAGATAAAAAACGAGAGAAAGTGAACATGCGGCTGCCATATTGCCACATTTCCGCTGATCTAATGTGACATCTCTACTTCTGTTTGCACCTTGGGCGGCTGACTGCATACAGCAGGTGCTGAGGATAGAGCAAAGGTCAAATGGACATTTCTCTCTAATTTAAACATTGCATATTCATGTTTGTGTAATATGTATGACATAAAAGCTAACGTTTGTATTACATATATATTGTGTGTACATACACATATGTGCATATGTATATATTTGTGTAAAAGTGACATGTATGTATATGTGACACACACACACACACACACACACACACACACACCAGACTAATAGATAGAACTTACTGCTAGTGTTTAATAAAAATTTATAAACAATTTCACTTTTCAAATAGTTTTTTTTTCTTTTCTTAAACAGTAAAATTAAGTATAAAAATAAAAATGCAAATCTATTCATTTTCATTTAAAAACTATTTTGAAAGTACTGCAGAATACCTCGGTTACACAATGATTATCTTTAGCATTCTTACACATTAGCAGAGATTTTAGGTATTAGCGAAAACTTTGCAGACACTCCTGCCCATTATAATCACGCAGATCAGATGTAATAGCACTCAGCTTTGCACAGAGAGCGTGATAACAACCCACTAATCCTTTCAAAGAAATCCTGATTTCACCTTTATCTTCTTAAATACCCATCTTGGCTCTCAAATAAAGCCTTTCTCACTGTACCTCACTTAAAAAACGCCACCCCTACCTCTGGTAATTACCTGATGCTATCGCTGCTAATCTACATTCTAAACCAGAATTGATTACTCCCCTTTTTTTCCCTCTCTTTGGCCTGTGTGTGAATGAGATTCAAGCCAACTCATCCTAAACAGAAAGTTAATCAGTGTCTTTATGCAACAGTCTGTGGTTCAGAAATAACTGGCCATTGTGCACTTAATCAGTTCTCCACTCAAAAGGTCAGTTCCAGCCCCCCAGTAGGATTTAATTAAAAGCACTACACAAAAGCAAACACCGTTTGTATGAATTTGATAACCAAGCACGTTTCTTCAATGGCTAATCCTGCATTTACAGAGGGCGAGTGAGATGGGGAGGGAAGGAGAGAGAGAGAGATAGAGGGCTGGCAAGCTCTCCAGGGCTGAGCCAGGTGTGGGTTGCACCGCATTCAATAACGGAGATGATTTGGAGGACAATGGGAGGGGGTTTCATTAGAATCATGCTCTGCCTGTTGTCTTTTACTCTCAGTATTAGAACAGCCATTGAAATGGCACTGATAGAGGGAAGACGGTCACGCCACTGAGCCTTATTCCTGGAGGAGAGCTGTTGTTGTGGATTCAGAGAGCCATAAGAGAGATGTTTATATTCAGTGCACGCTCAATAAGAGAATGCTGTTGGGCTACTGCTGATAAAAGTCAAGTGGGGGCAAAAATCAAGAGTCAGGTCTGAGCTTTTTGACAGAGACCCTACGTTTTACTACTGAAGCTGCAATTTGTAACTCGTTTTTGTTAGAAAAGAACAAAATTTGGTTATTGAGCAAGTACGTGACAGATCAGTGTTAAGAAAATTGCCCCAGATTTCCCAGGAAATGCCAGTTTGGCTTAATTTGACTTTAATATACAGAAAAAAAAGTGTGTAAGATAACCTGCAACTTTATGTTTATAACAGAGATGGCGACAGAGAGGCAAAAGTTACAGACTGCAGCTTTAAGGAATATAAATATGCAAAATACAAAAGGTTGTATGTAGTTTCTGAAACAACCGTCTATCAATCAAATGGCCTGGAATATTTGTGATGCTTTATGTAACAAGAAATCAATCTGATTTTTTTAGTTTCACAAACACCTATCTAGGTAATCTGTGACAACACAGAATTAAAAACTTGCGGGCAATCCAGTGATCCACAGCAAAGAGGTTTTTATCTGCCTGACTCACTATCAGAGCTGTCATTCAGCCAGTGCAAACAAACAGACGCCAGCCCTCTCTTCTGCAATTAATGGAGTTAATGAGATCTTTCACTGGAGGCAATTCATCCATTTCAGTACAATGAAATACTCAATGCAGTTGTAAAATGAAGTATAAATGATAGACAGGATTAATATTTAAATACCTTTCTTCATAAGAAATATTCCATACACACACACAGTGACACACACACACCGCAGATGGGACCCTCCATGTATGATGAGTGTGTGATTGTATGATAATGGTATGATAATCGTGATTAATCAGATGCCCACTGGCAAATGGAAGTTTCCGGGGGGCATTTTTGTCACCTGCATTCTAAATGACATCATACCAAGCCTTGGTCTGAGGGCGATGCTGATTGGCTAAAACTCAGATGTTTGCTAAAGTGTTGCACTCCATTGGGATTCACATGCGAGGGTGGAAAAATTACACATTGTACTGAGCCAAATGCCCAGATAGTCTTTGCAGAGTCTTTTTACAGCCAGAATTGGTAGATAATATTTTGCTTTTTGTCTTAAGAAATGTGTTCATGGGAATTAGTGCAACGTTATAAATCAGCTTTTTTTTAAGAGACACAGACGCATTTTGAAACTTCAGGAATGCAAGTAATGGGTTGATCAATTACCACACAGATAACAGATTAAACTAACCATTTCAAACTCACTTCATATCTACTGTGAACTAATTTCAGATATTTATGTTTGATACAATGATGTCTTAAACTGAATTGACTTGGATTGAATAAAACTTGGGAAAATTATGTTTGGCAGAGGTCTATGTACTGAGCCCATGACCTCACATCCCATCTAGCATTAAATCCTCCTCCTCCCTATAAATGAAATAAACATGTGCCTAAAGCCCATATCAAAGCTTTCCAGTTGCACAGGGTTGCCTATCAATGTTTACAGATTCAACTCAAACAGTGTTTAGCCAGAGCCCTCATGATTAATAGCAGCCGAAAACATTTACACACAGCCATGTCTGTGAGCAAACACACACACACACACACACACAGACACACACACACTGAGCGAGCAGCGGCTACTCTCTTGAATGCTCTGGGGATCCACAGCAGGGCCTGGCCTGGCTTTGTGCAGACATCAAGGGCACGGCAATAAAAAGGATAATGATTATTTGACACTTCTTTTTGTGGAGACACCTCAACTTCCAGTAGAAACAGGAAATTGAATTATCCAAACATTAGTCGTTAAAGCACATTCCACGTGGCTTGATTAAAGTGATCCAAGTGATTGATTAAACAAGAAATTTAATTAAAATTACTATAAAAACAGAGTAAGTTCAAATTTTGAACTGACTACACCGCTAACAGGTCCCTAAAATTTCCCAACAAGAAACGAAAATGTTAAAAATGCCGAAATATTTTTAATGTTTTGTCAGCCTCTGTCTGACCTTGCTGGAAGAGGGCTCCTCTTATTCTGTGGAAGGTGTTTATTGGTTCTAAGTGCTGTGGGGGCACAGAGACACCCGGGGGTTCTGGAGGGTTCTATGGGTGAAATGAACTTGCCTGAGGGGTGCGGTAAAAGGGGAAAGACTACATTTGACCACGTTCACTGTGTTTAATGTTTAATGCTACTGACCGCCTGTAACAAAGAGATTTTCAGATCTCATGATTTCAGATCTTTATGTTTTTCTAGAGCGATGACTTCATCAGATGCAGAATCATTTGAATATAGCCGGCGAATCAGCATTTTACTCCAGCGCTAGCAGCGCTAACAATGAAGCTGCCAGTCGTGCTGCAGAGGAAAGAGGGAGGGGCTGTGATACGGGAGGGAGGGGCCTGTCTGTGTCTATTAATGCCATGATCACAGATTAGCGTGACTTGTGACAGTGGCTGAGAGGAACACGGGAGGAGAGAAGGAAGGTGAAGAGAGGGCAGGACAAAGAGAGAAAACCGAACAATACAATATAAATACAATAGTGTGTAACTACCTAAAGAAATCATTTAAATCACATGAAAATTACCATTTTAAATTTCCATCATATTTCCAGGTTTTCCCGAGCAAAATTAGTACGTACTAAAATCTAAAATGCTTTTCATAAATATTGCAATTTTTTATATAAAACATTTTAAATATTTACCTTGTTTTTATAAGAATATCTGTGGGGGAAGGAAGACAAAATTAAACACACTTGAGACGCACTCTGAACAACAGTCCCAAGAGAATCAATGGCACTGTATCATCTTGCATCTTTATCATCTCTGGCTAGTTTAAGTAACAGCAGATGAAGACATCCACAAGTCCAGTCAGCTTCCTACATGCGACATAATGCTAATGTGGAGCTATGCATAATTTACACTCACTCTACTCGCTGCCGACACGTTCAACTAACAGATTCAGCCAAACCAACACCAGCGTCACTTCATCCCGCATTTGTCATGGAATCCATAAGAAGAGAGAGAAGTTTCTCTTCATCATCAATGAAACAATCTAAGAAATGTGTGTAAAAACAGTGCGGCGCTATCAGGATGTAAAACCATCGTTTTTTACATTCAGGTCTTTATAGTGTTTTCCGTATGCTAAAAGATTTTTACCACATGAGAGATGCTAAATCCAAAGCACAACACAAAGCTAATTTCGCCTGATTGACTCAGTGTGGAAAACTGCCAAGTTATTTTGCATAATCCGAATATCAACACCAGTCAGAGGAGCAATAAACCTTCATAATTGAAATCATTTTGTAAAGCAAACCCACCATGCTCACACGCTAACATGACAAAAAAACCTTTACACACATTCATAAACCTCTTAAAGATACAGACACTTATGCTGTAGCAGATAAAAAATTCATATTTACATGTTAATGCTAAATGTCATATTTTAATACATGCTAATAGTAAGCAGGATAAGCATTTTGTTTAATAAATTCAGAATGTCCCACTGAGTGTTGTGTTGGGCTGCTGTAGGGAGTGAATGAGTGAGTGTGTGTGTGTGTGTGTGTGTAAGAGTGTGTGTGAAGGGATCTATCAATTCCCAATACTCTTGTCTATGAACCTCAAGGGCTTTGGAAAGCAGAAAGTTCTTGCTCTTCATCTACTGAACCTCCTGAGCAATATCTCCCTCTGGGCTACTCTGCTTCCCTTGAACAATCTTAACCAGAAGATACTYAAAAGAAGCTACGCAAGATATCCTGATTTCAGATCAGTATAGCGCTGCACACACATTTTAAGTCAATATAAAATGAAAACATTATATACACTGTTAAAAAAAAACAATATTAAATACTGAGTTTATCTGATACTGTTTATCAGTATTTGTGTTCGCTGGGAATCAAACCCACAAACTTTGCACAACCACTGCTAACGCAATGCTCTACCAATTAACAGCATATGAGCAAGCTAAACTACTGGACTTTGTAAACAGACTACAGAGTTCAAATTATGTCAGCTTGCATATCAAAACTGAAAGACAAAACCGCTGGCAGAAACAGCATCTTGCACAAGTTATTGTACATTGTCATCTGGAATTTGATAACTTGACTCCTGCATGGATGAATGAGACACCACTTTTAAAGAACCTTTAATTATATTGTTCTTCTGGTGGCCACTGTACACACCATCTTCTTCTAAGCAGTGTTTCTGACTCAGAGGTTCCATGTTTTACTGACCAAACATCTGACCATCTACCCAGCTGACATTTGGATAGAGTTGTCCTTTTACCTGATTGACATATTCAATAGCACTTCTGAATACAGCCATTGAGTACTGAATTATTTAACCTTGGTTATCAGTGACAATTTATTTGGCTTTGTATTGTTCTCAATTACTCATGAAAAGGTTGTTTATCTAAAAACTAAATGCAGGCCTTTATCCAAGATTGTCGTGGATGTCCTTCAAATAAATGATACACTGACCTCAAAAAACATATCAGAGCTTATTAGAGAAAATCTCTTTGTCTGGTGGACAGGAAAACAAGAAAGAAGCATCAGTTATGGCCACCGTATTTAAAGCACACAGATATCTTTCTAAGGGTCAATCATCTTTTCACCTACATAGACTGTTGTTTTACGGCTTGATAGAAGCCTATGCATTATCTGTGGCTGATAATTGGTGGGGAGTCTCTGCTACAACACAAAGAGTTYCTTTTTTTTTATGGGGATGCAGGCMTCAAGGTCAGATCTCAGTTCAACGGTGGGGAATTACCTTCCACCAAACAAGCTGTCAGCACTAACTTTGTCAGGGCACAGACAAATAAACTGCTAGAGAGTGATAACAGATCTAATTTCACCTCCTTGTCGCTCTCTCTGGCTGCTTCCTCAAGGGACCTGATTGACAGAGCTTAAGAAAAAGAAATGAAACAACAAAACCAATGCTATCTAAGCAGATAAAGGAGGAACTCACTTAAAATTCATCTCCAGAAGAGGCATTGATTGTGAGGTCTAAATCTTCACCTGGGTCCACCTCTACCTCAGACTGATCTTCTTAAGCACACATGGATGAGTCTTTAGCAAGTTGTGAGGTTCAGCACACAAGGTAAGGCTTTGCAATTTCCTGCTGTTTTGGCTTAATAATGACATCTGAACAGCAGTGGCGGAGCCAGAGGGGTGTCCGGGGTGGCACTGGACACCCCTGAAATCCGATTGGCCACCCCGGGTGCCACCCCAAAATTTTATTCGCTGCTCTCA